>JBAMYA010075368.1:0-24431 GCA_037176975.1 Arrhamphus sclerolepis | reverse complement strand
TATATATATATATATACATATGTATGTATGTATGTATGTATGTATGTATGTATGTATTCTCTTTCTTGTTTTTATTATATTTTATTCATGTTATTTATTTATTTTTTTTTCCATACTTAGTTTATTATCATACCTGAACTGTAAATATGTTAAGGCTTTGGCAATATTGTTGATCTACAGTCATGCCAATAAAGCTCGTTGAAATTGAAAATTGAGAGAGAGAGATGAATAGTAAACAAACTATGCATGATTTTGCCAACATAGGGGATGGTTGTCACGTGTCGATGTCACATGTGACAACCATCCCCAAAGAGAATGTGATGACCAAGTCCAACTAGATTTTTTTTTTGCTAGCATTGTGGCCAACAACCGTGTAACAACGAGTTAGCTAGCTAAAAACTATCTAAACTATAGCTTTCCCTTCATACTTTTAAAGTGTTACACTTGTTTTGTTATAAACCCATTGTGTAAAAGCCTAGAAGAAAAATACTGAGTAGCTGAATATTTACAATTTGACATGAAAAACACAAAAGGTCCTCTCACCTCTAGTTCAGTTGTCTTACTCCAGAGCAGACGATGTAGGTGAGCGCTAATCCCAATTCCTCAAGTTTCCATACAGCAATTTTAGAGACAGCGCCCTTCAATGGCGAGATACAATGAGTGTGACAACCAACCCCATTCTCCCCTACTGATGCATGTTTAGAAGCAGCTAACACTGAATTTTGCAAACATTACTGTCAAATAGGTATAGCACATAGATATGAGGTTGAAACATACATGTTTGGTTTTGAATTTTTTATTTTTTTTTTCAGTTTTCATTACCTCATAGAAATTGCATTATGCCTGTTAAAGATTAAAAGATTTATTAATTTTAAACAGCAAGTTTAATCCCACTTCACCTCAAAAATCTTTTTTTTGGTATCAGTCTGTTTGTGTTAGAAAGCAGGTTGCCATGATTGACACATTTACTGAAAAAACTGCCTTGTGTTACAATTACAGGGAAAGAAAATAGGTATTAGGTAATGTAACAGGTCAAAAAATGTAGAACAAGTCCTGATGGTTCCAGTACATTCATAGTACCAATATACAGTACTGAATGTGTTAAACTATAACAGCTCAGCAAACAGCTGGGTAAACCGTATAGCTTTGTATTGATTTTTTTTTTTTTTTTTTAACCTCAGCTAACACCCTCTCCTGTCTGTTTCTCTTGTGTCTCATGTTTCCTGTTCAAAAGCTCTGTGTTGTCATGAGATGGTCTGGCTGTCCATGCACAAACATGCAAGTGCATCCCTTTGCAGGAAGTAAAAGCTTTTCCTCCAATGAATAAAAGAACCTTCTTCAGTTAAAACAACTCCCACATAGAGAAAGACAATCCAGTCCTAACTGGCCTGCTTCATTTGAGGCAGAATGATTGGGCTGTTTGACAGGCTTCACTCTGTGTTTCACTTGTTTTAGTCTGAGGTGTTACTGCTGAAAGTTGTAAAGCATATAACCCTGCTAAGGAATCATCAAACAGTAGATTCTTCATATCTCTGAGGGGCTCCTCATCCAGGCCCCAAGAGATCCAGCAAGATGCCTCCCAGAATACCAACAGCTCTGTTGCCAGAGTGTGCAGACTTGTAGCTGGCTTATGTCCTAAAGTCTGCAAACATCTGGCTGATCCTTTATGATCATCTATTCATGGAGTTGGTGGATCTTTTTGATTAATACTACCTTGTAAGTCCTGGAGCAGTTTGACATTATGCATGTCCCTGAATCAATTGTTATTCCACCTTCCTCAGCACTTGTAGATCCCTCAGCTGGACCCCGAGGTCTTGTTCTGTCTTGTCAAAGAGTCAGCAGATGCCTCAACGATTATATGTATACATTCAATATATACATATATTGCGTGTGTATGTATGTGTGTATATATGGATATAGATATGGATATAGATACAGATATAGATGTTCTTTTTGTCAGTGTTTCATGGCTTGGTTCTGATGGTGATTACCACATCCGCATCAAATACATGCATTATAAGGTCTGACTCCCCCATGTATAAATATATATAAAACATATTTATCTTTTTTCTTTTGTTTCACCTGACAGCTTTTGAAGTTGCATTTCAGATCTTTGTAATGATGTCTTGCCCTGCAGAGCTTTAGCTGCTTTGTTTGTTTGTTTTCCTTTTACATACCTGACTGCGTCCTGCCTGTTGGTTTACATTTGGGTGCAGTACTACGCAGTCATGACTCACGTGGAGCCAGTGGTGAGGTTATTAGCATATACTATTATTTATGGTAAGGGAGAAACAATAAAGGCAAATCAAACGAGCTTTAAAGAGCTTTTCTTTCATGAAATTCTCATGTATTCAAATCTATAGAAAGTACTAAGTATGAAAAAGTAAATGAGTTTGGGCAGAAGCTGAGGGGACCTAAAAGAGAAAAAAACTTGACATTCACAGTCAAATTCAAGTCAATTTAAAGAGCAGTTCAAATGACTCTCCATCAGTTTAAGGTCAAAAGGGTTTGCTGACTGGAATTCAAACACAGAATGACTGGACCCCAGAGGGGGTCTCCACCATAGTTGGTGTGAGGTTATATCATCTCATTATCTGCCGTGTGTCTTTACAATAAACTATATCTTGGTCGGGGTTGTTGTACATTTACCGTGTGTGTAGTTGTTAAAACATACGTAGTTGTGTTTCCCCCTGGATGAGACATTCAACAGGACAGGCTCCACATAGGCAAAGAGGTGCTGGGTGAGGGCCTGTTTGCAGAAATGTGTGTCATGTTGGTGCAGTTCATTAATTTATTTATTTTTCCCTGTCTGCTGGCATGGCCGTAGACTTTACAGATAGGGCCACCATGCCATGTGGATGGTAGAGGATATGCTGCATGGTAAAGTAAGCAAAAGTGGTTTGTGAATAACAAATTCAATCATCCAGTCAATCACAATTTTAACAACTTGTCAATTGTTCATAACTCATTACTTTCTATCCATAAGCATTTTGCAGAAGTCCTTACTGCAGAGCACGATTACTGTCACTTTCCAGACCATATTCAGACCCTGCTATGCATGCAGCCATTCCACAAATTTTGCTGTTTTGATATTTTGGGACTGTGGCCAGGGATCAATCCTCAATCCAATCATGTGCCCAAGAATCCTACTTCTCTCACTGCAAAAACTGAACTAACAAGTTACTGTTTTAATAGTGCCACTCATGCTATAAATGGGGAAGATTATGTTAGAAAGGGCCTCCAACGTATAACCTATGCCAAAGTGCTGTTATGTTCTAAAGGGGAAAAAGTATCAAAGGAAGTTGCTTTGATATTGACTGTGTTTGTGCATGTGAAGACGGCATGCTGAACAACTCCATGTTCCTATAGTTGTCTTGTCTGTAGCAATTTAGAAAAGTGACCAATAACAGCAGAGTGAAAATGTTCAGGATGGCGCTGGAGGCACATGGTAAGAACAGAAAAGAGGCTCTGTAATCTCAAAAAACACTGAGTTTTTTATTTTTTATTTTAGTCCATCAAAATGAGAAAACTCAAAATAGTTTAGGATGAAATTATAACAACCGCAGGCAGATACGTTTGCAGGTAGGCCCGTGTTATGAAACACTGCTGCTCCCTGTCTTATTTCATAAGTTATGTTTTGAAGTGCATTTAATAAATATTTCAGTTAAATGTTTAAGTGAAATTGGTGCATTATTTGCTTTTTTTACTTTTAATCTTACTGTATGGAGAGCAAAAAAATAAAATGATCACCAAATTATTGCCTGAAAAAAAAGAAAGAATTTGCATTAATAAAAAATTTCATAAGTGGCTACTGACTGTCCTTATTTCTAAAAACCTATATTTACTGACCTTTGCTTAAAACTGGTAAAGGGCGCTATTTTACATTTGATGTGGTCAGAAACAAAATCTTAAACATTCTTTTCAAATGAAAATGAAATACAATATAAAGGTACAAATAAGCTAACAGCATTCTTTAACAGTGTATTATTATTTGAGCTCCCACAAAATGACAAGAAAGGAAAAACAATGGATGATGCCCTCTGTTTTAGTCATTCTTCTATACTGAGTGCCTGATGGCTTTTACCTCCTCATTTTGATGCTAATGAAGTTACCAGGGAGGTCAACTTGTCAAAATAAATTTGACTCACTAAGGTGGTACTTCACAGCAGAGAGCAAAACTCACATCAGCATCAGACAGCACACCGCAGCTTTAGTCTGAGGGTTCCACTCTCACGTCCCAGGTGAGTTCTTGATTTCAGAGCTTTCACCTCATGTAAGATATTTCTGGTAAGTGTGATCTCTTTTTGATCATGAAAGAACAGTTGCTCATCGAACCAACTAATTATTGTTGATTAGTACAGATTCCAAAGGATCTCTCTGGATTTAAGTTCTTGGCTCATTTCTTCCAGCACATGAATGTTTAATAGGTTTGTTCTATATAAAGACAAGTTGACAGCACACAAACATTTATAATTTCTTAAGAACAATGAGTCTCATTCACAAACGGTGTGTAGCTACTCACAGATCTGTGCTTAAACTGTGTGTGTGAATGTTTGACGCAGAAATTTGGGATTCATCAATATGTTCTTACCTGAATTTGTTCTTACTCTGCGAACAAATGTAGAACTTCATCAGATCATACGTACGCACAAATGAGGCAGCCAAACTGGTTCAGAAAATGCAAATACAGAGGTTCTAAGTACATGCAGTGCATATAAAGCCACATTAATCAAAAAGAGATTTAATTAACATTTATTTTAATAATTAAAACCATTTTTTAAGGAAAATGATTAATTGCTTATCAACCGTTTCCGATTGCCAATAGCGTATGTAGCCTACTGCAGCTGTGATTCTCTGGAGCATCTAAATGATCCGACACGTCGCTCTCATACCTCAAGTCCTGTCCATGCTCCGTTTCCATGGCTACAGGTAGCTACATTACAGGGAAAAACAGCAGACCAGGCTGGGATTTCACAGCTCTCTCTGAGCCGGATCATCCCCATCAAAGCTAAAGCTGAAGAGCTGAAGTGAGGCGTGGAGATGTTTTGACCATGCACATAATACAAATACAAATAATGAGCCAGTGGGTTATGTGACTCATTCTTGACAAAAGGCAAAAGAGCTGTGTGCGTGCACATTTTTGAATAATGTCGGGCTGCATAGGGCTGAATTATTTTGGGCTTGGACCAGACCTGGCCCAACTTTTAAGATCTGATTACAGATCTAATCAGAGCTCCATCAACTGACTCAGTACAATACAGGAACAGAAAAAACTCCATCAGCATGCAGATGATCTGTGTCATATCCTTAACGCAGTAGCTGCTGGCCATGAAGCACCCACAACTCGTTTATTCTGCAAAACAGTCCAGTGGAAATGGGTTTGTTTGTTTTTGTCTTGGCATCAACTTTTATTTTCACTTTTTTTTCACCTTGGTCACAATGCGATTCTCCAGGGATTCTACGTTAACAGCCCCAGTTGTTGCAGTAATGTAGTCCAAGCAGTTTAATTTGTTTATTTATTTTACCATCGTCATACCGAGGAGACACTCTAGAAAAATATAAATTTTCTGGCTCCCACCTTGGACACAGCTGTTTCAGTTTCTGTGGTTGTAAAGTTCTTATTTCGCCTTTTGGTGACATCTCTTCTAACAAACCATGAAACGTACGTCTCTCCTCATGGAACCGCTTCATTCATTCATGAATCAACTCGATTCATGAAAAGGGGGCGTGGCAGTATGCTAATCACAAACTGCGAGCACGCGCCTGTGAATTTAGAACAAGTCTGATTCACAAACATACCCTCAGTGGTGAGAACAAAATTGGTTGGTACGCAGGTTTCTTGAATCCCACGGGGATTTTGCGCATGCATTTATTTTTGCGGGAAATAGGAACATTTCCACACACACATTTGTGAATGAGGCCCAGTGTGTTTGTCTATTATTGTAACTTGGATTAAAACCAGATCAAATTTTATAGCAGGTTAATGCAGAAAACTGATTAACTCTAAGGGTTTCCCATACTTCTTCCCACCACTGTAATCAACTGCTATGTGATAGAAGTTTAGATTGCTGCTTTTACTTGTATTGGCACAAAATAATGTAATTTTAAAAGAACACTCTGGAATTAGAAAAGCCTTGGGCTTGTTATTAGACGCTGAGGCAAAAATGCAGATGCTTCAGACAACCAAAGATAATTTTAACTTTGTACTGAGAGTTTTCAATAGACAAAATAGAAAGAGATTGCTTTGCTTCCATGAACCTAGAAGCAGAGTCATGAGCTCTCCTCCAATTAAGAATAGTTTACGTGGAAACAATAGTTGAACTGTACAGAAGAATAAACATACAAGGATTGTTGACAGATATCCTGTTAAGACAAAATTCTCTCCTAAAAGCTTTTCAGTTATTTGTGTGTTTTTTTTGTTGTTGTTTTTTTAAAAATCATATATCACCCAAGAATCCAGCTGTTGAAGGATGATATACAACCAAACCTGAGCTCACTGAAAAGTTAGGAAGAGTTCCATAAAAGGGGATGTAGTTTGACATTGTTTTGGCAACATTATTGTTTTTGATCCCTGATTGCAATAAGTGAATGTCATTACCACTGATGTGTATAAAAGTTTCAGCATATCTATATTTTTTCTTAGCCATCAGTTTGAAATTACATTTACAATCAGTTGACATAGTCATAAACTATGTTTTTTTGTTTGTTTTTTCAGGACGACTTTCTGCCCATTTTGAGGCACTCAAAACACAACTGAGTGTGGAATACTTGACACTTCACACCATCTAAAGTTGTCATTCTGCTGACTAAGCAGAAGCGATGGGACGCAACTTTTGTGGCACTCCATCTTTCACATGAAAGATGGGACAATTTTAATCTCCCATTAAAAAAACAAAAAAAACAACATTTCAGAACTTAGAGACATGGATAGGAAATTTGGTTTCATTTCAGAATGTACAATAGATGAATTAACAGACTGTTGTCAACCTTGTTAACAAGCAGATTATGATCCATTCATTTATATCAGGTGTACTGAAGCAGGGGACATTCTAATACGTAAAGGGCAGTGGCCTTCGAGAATCTGGATTGAGGCAGCACCTCATTCCTGACCTGGAGTGGCCAATCCACCCTGAAAGTTATGAACAGAATCAATGACAAAGGATAGCCTTGGCGGACTCCAACTCACACCTGTAACAAACCTGGCTTATCATGATTAATCCACCAAACTCTTGCTCTGGTTTTATAGGGCCTGGATAGCCTGTGGCAATGAGCCCTGTACACCACACTAATGGAGCACCCCCACAGGATACCCTGGAGGACACAGTCAAATGCCTTCTCCACAAAACATATGTGGACTGGGTGGACAAACTTCCATGCCCCCTCCAGGACCATAGTGAGGGTGTAGTCCACTGTTCCACGGCCAAGATGGAACCCATTTTGTTCTTCCAGAATCCCATATTCAATGATCAATCAGACTTCCTTCTCCAGAACCCCTGCACAGACATTACAAGGGGGGTTGAGGAGTTTAATTCCCCTGTAACTGGAGCATCCCCCAGTGTGGCTGGAGGAAGCTACTCAGTCCTTTGGAGTTCGGTTTGTAAACTGAAGGGCTGTTAGTTCAAGGCCTGCTTATAATACTTTATATGATCTTTAAATCTTGCCATTGGTTCTGCTTTTCTATGTAGGTGTATGTATTTCAGACCTACACGTAGGATCGTCTATCCCCAGAGCCTGCTACCATGGGGCTGTTTTAACTACCTCAATGACATCAGCTCCATCCCAGAGCTCTATAGACTCAGTTACCTCTGTGCAAAATGTGTTGATGGGATCGAGAGGGTCCTCAAACTATTCTTTCCCCCACCCGATGACATCCTTGGTCAAGGTCAAGAGCATCCAATCCTCACTGTTCAGTGTTGGTGAAGCAATACTTTTTCCACCTAGGCTGCCTGACAATTTGCCAGAATCTTTACCCTTCAGTGCCTCATCATCAAAATTATTAAAAACATTGTTCACCTCTTCTTTCCAGTAGAGTGGGAAAATAAATAAGGACAGTGTTTCAGTGATATAGCTGCCCACTGCAAAAATATGTATTCAAATGTATGAGGCTTCCTGCTACTTTAATCCTACTCAGCATTTCATTTTCCCAAGTGTGAAATTCTTTGCAAGGCTAGTGTGGCTTTCCAAACCCAGCAAATCTTCATTGGAGTAAATCCCTTTTTCATATTAACTTGGTAGATGTGTCCAAATAATTGGTGGGTATTCACTTTATCTATGAAATGAAAAGATTTGAGCTGCTATCTGTGTTGTGGGTATATCCCATTACATTAAGTATTATCAGAGTGAGTGTTTCAGCTACTTTGAAGCAGAGAGAAAACAAACTGTGTTTTTGCATTTAATATTTTGCTCCTGTGGCTAAGCTTATTCAGCCATTCCTTTACATACTAAGTATGAGCAGGTTAAAGACCTATCAGACACTGATCTGAAAGATCTTTAACTTAAAAGGTCAAGGCATGAAAGGCTGAAGATAAATCTGCTGCTTCAAGGCAAAATGTTTGTAAGTAATTATTGTCAGTCTGTATTTGACACTCATAACTAAAAACAGGATGGAAATGTCTTATCACATTTGACCTTTGTGGATATGAAAATTGAATTATGACCTTTTTAAAAATAATCATTTTCACTGTGATCACTTAGAAAGGAGTTTCTCAAGAAGAAGTTGTTCAAGCAAATTCAGACTTGTTCAAAGAGTTTTACATTATTCTTTGAATAGAAAACTAAACAGGAAAGTCTGTTCTTACTTCAGCTTGAACTCCACTTAATCCATTTCAAGGTTGTCCAATGGTTGGCACAAGTTGAAGACCAAATAAGTTGCCTTGAAACTGGTGTTGACGCTACCAGTTTTGGACCTGATACTTGTGAGAATATTTGGGGCATGATATTTAGATCCCAAACATTGCATCTATCACTTTCCTCACTGAAGGTAAACATGACCAATATTTAGACACTTGGTTAATGATCTGTCAATGCCATTAGCCTTAGAAAAGATCATTTAGTCTCTTATTTACCTTTTAACCATTTTAGACATGTATACAGTTTATATTAGGAAGTCTAGGGTCAAACCAGCTATTGAAACACTGGGAAACATTGGTCCATTTCTCAGGACCAATGTTTTTCTTTGGCCTTCAACCGGAAACTGGGTGGACGACTCAGCTGTTCACTTACAAAGACAAACACACCCCTGACAGAAAACATTCACAACTGGAACACTAGCACACAAGTACTGGACCACAAATCAGCACAACCCCCCCCACATTTACTTCATTTCAATTGGTAGTGTAATATAGGGTGACCATGTTCTGAAAATCCAAAGAGAGGCTTGATCTAGATTCCGAGAGATTTTATCTGACTTGTGGGCATCAGGGAGCTGCAGTATGAATGCAGGAGACTTCTGCAACTTCCGGGACACATGGGACGTCTGGTAAAAGTGTATTTATGCTTTGGCTTTTTCTAGCTGAGAGCACAGTGCAGCAGTCAGAGCATGCTTTCTGTTTTGATCTGACAGAAGGAGTGGCCTGGGTCTTTTGCATCATGACACATGTGACATGTGTGCTCAACATCTTGACAGGTACAGCGGAATAATGCCAATGGCCCTGTGCAGCGCTTTATTGTAAATATTAGTGGTCTGTAAAACAAACTGAACAATGTCTAGCCATTTTCAGGAATTTAATAAAATCATGTCTGGACATGTCTGGGCAAAAGAGGACGTATGGTCACCCTAGTGTATTAGCTAGCTGCTTAACTTGAACATATCTTTCGGTAAGACGTTTTTACTTTTTAGTTTTTCCTCCACTTTTATTTCATTCCCATTCTATGTTCTGTTTGTCATTATAGAAAGGAGTTTTAAGAAACCATAAAAATGCTAACCGACAGTATAAAAGGCCCGCAAAGTCATCTACAGAAAAAAACACAACTTTATTGGTGAAAACATGCACAATTTGTGATCTGCAGCTCATGTAGTCTTCATGCCTTTTAACATTTTGTCATAAGAGTGGGCTAGAGATGGAGGCTTTGTTTCCAAAGTTTTGTTTTCAAATGAAACTGATCTGTGTTTGAGTTGTGAGGTGGTTGATGAATCACATAGGCATCTGGCTTATCCCAGAACTTCACCTGTGTCAACTAGGATGGGGTATCAAAAACCTTTATGGTATTGACTGAAGTGGTTTGATTTAATCGAGTACTGGAAAACTGCATAATTCGATACCTAATTTAGATACCCAAAGCTCAACGTCAGCGACTGCTCAAATATAAAGGACACAGGATTCATTTAAAAGCAGAGAGCTGTATCGTTTTCAACAAGCAACCTTCTACCTCCTCTCATTCACCTCCACTGTCATCATCATCGTCACTACCAAAGTCTTCTTCATCTGACATCACATAGGACAGCTTCACATGTGAAAGTCCAGAAGGTAACTTCTCTTAAGTTAACATTTTGTATGAAGTTGTTAGCTAAAGATAATTGTAGGCTAAAAGTGAGCTGCAAATGTAGCTAACATTGTAGCCATAATGTAGGCTAGTGTAGGCCACTGTTAGCTTGCTGAATAATTTTAACCATGTATCTGCCTGTGTGTAATGTAACTAAACTTAATTTCAACCAAGTCATCACTTGGGTTGAATAGCAAGGCAGTTTTTTTTTTCTTTTCATCCTTAGCCTCTGCTCAAAGTGCGAGCACAATACTGAGCGTAAATCCATTCACGCTATCAGAAAATGGGAAATGTCTGAGGAGAAGTAAGAGGTGTCTCACAGGGCAGTCACCTCCTTTATTGTTAAAGGTCTGATGCCATTTTTCACAGTTGAGTCTCTAGGATGGAGGTAAGTAAGCTATGCTCAGTGGGCTTGTCAGTATAGACTGTAATTTTCTGTAACATAATTCATTTTAATCTTTACAGGAGGGAAAAAATAAGATAAACCCACTTTTGCTGACATTCTTTATTTCCAATGTCAATTTTACAAACACAATAAGGACTTGATATCCAAAGTATAAGCTCCCCAGCAGAGAGATGCTTTCAAATACACTCATACCTTCATGGTGTGCTTTAGAAGAGGAAACTGTGGAGAGAGAATTGCAGGATGTGACTGCAGATGGCTGGACCAGAAAACCACTATTTGACAGTGTCTGGATGTGAAGGACAAAGACAAGGCCAGTGTCCACATTCCACACAGGGGTCGTTATGGCAGAAGAGATTGGAAGAATTCCATATAAAGGATAAATTAGTTGCAATCTCACTTGATAATGAAGCAAATATAAATGACGCAGTGAAAAAGGTGTTGGGAAAAATAGGCTGCTGTTCTCACACTCTTAATATTACTGTACCTTCAGTCTCAAATTGGGCTGGAAGAATCAGATCAGTGATGGTCTGGTTGAAGGACTCAAGTCTGGTTAAATCTGTCCTAAGAGAGCAACGACACCTTTATGGCACACACTACTAAAATGAAGAAGAAATTTCTTGGCTAAATTGATACATTTTCATTGCAAATCAGTTGGACCAGATGCACAACTTTGCCAAGGAGAGTTGCACTTTTTACCCCACCTCAGTCCCCAGGTCTTCCACAACATGATGGAGCAGTCTGTTCCTGATGGTGGAACACTTTCTCAAACAGGACCCTGCCATTCAGGCAGTTTCCATGGTCCCTCGGCTCAAAAGAATGACTGACTGATTGAAAAAGAAAGGTACTGCAGGATGAACATTGATAGGAAAAGAGTCATACGACTGAAGTATTGCTAATAAAACAATGTTTCTACTTGTCAGACTTGAGAGGTCATCTGATGGGGATTTCAGAAAATTAGAAGAATTTGTCAAAGTTGTAAAGATTCTTTATAATTTAACCATCTGCATCTGAGCTGAAAAAAGTCCAAACCATGGTCAGATTCTGCCAATCTTGGGAGCACTCCAGCACCACTTCACAGTGAATGAGGAGCACTCTGGCTTCACGCAGGCTGTTAAGGGCAAGATTTGGGGAGACCTCTCAAAATGTTATCAAGTACGTAGCATAATTCTGTTTTTTTTCTGACTGATTTAATTATGTGCGCTTGAATGCAATAAAAACCTTTTTTTGTCTGTGTGTCACAGGATGAGGGTCTTGTATACTTCTTGGAGGAAAGAACTGCATTGGATCTGAGATTTAAAGCAACAGTGTCACATAAAGTGTGGAACAGACTAAAACATGAAGTGATAAAGACATTACATATGGTATTCATTGTTATTAGTAATAATTTATTATTTTAGTGATGCAGAAAAATCTATTATATGACTTCAATCTGATCTAATGATTGCAGAATAAAGGAGAAGAACCTGCCCAGCCCAAGTGTTAACTAAACCCAAGCTGTTGGTTCCACAATTCCAGAATTAGTTAACTCTTTAGTCAACTCTTTACTACTTAACCCAGGGCTACACACACACACACACAAGTGTGTGTTTGTTGCCCCTAAAATGTCATGTTCTGTGTTACTTGGGTATTTTTAATTTAAAGTTTTACCTCTTTGCTGTGTCTTCTCTTTGGATTTGACCTGATGAGCAGTTTTAACTCTTACAACGTATCACAGCACAGCTCTTTGTGTCGTAAACTAAGATAAATAAAGAAAAGTGACAAGCCACCATCAAAGTAGGGATGGGAATACATAATATTTCCATAATAATTCCAATTATGGAAATAATAATTCCAATTCCATTTTCAATTCTGCTTAGCGATTTGGTTCTTTATCGATCCCCTTATTGATTCAAATTAGGAAAAAAAGGACAACAAACAGGTTGATTAACATCACCAATACAAAATTTTTAATTATAATAAAATAAATATTCTTCTGTAGAAATGAACAAAATAAGACATAAATTATTCTGTGGAAATTCCACAAGAATGTCCAACATTTTCCTAATAGAAATTAAAATTCTCCTTTTTAAAAGGAAATATGAGCTAAGCACTCAAAAATAAAACTACGTCAACCAGTGACAAAACCAGTCAGATCAAATCTAATGAATCACTAACGTTAGTCCGGAGCAGATTGAGAACATGGCGTTCATTAATAGTTGCTGCATGCTGTGAACACAAATGTTTCTGCATGTTGATAATATTTCCTCCCTTTGATGAAATATCCACTTTGCAAATATTGCAAGTTGCCCTGTTTTTGTCTTTTTTAGTGAGGTGTAACCAGACCTCCGAGCATTTATACCGCTTGGGCGCCATGTTTACTATTGACTGCTGGCTGCATTGGACTCACCACAGGGGTGACGTCATTCGCCCACTCGAATCGATAAAGAGAATCGTTCACAAATCTGGCAAATGAGCCCAAGGAACTGAAACGCGGGAAACCGGTTCTCAACAAGAACCGGCTTTCGATTCCCATCCTTACATGAAAATGTTATAAACTCATCATTGCATTGGGGTGCAATTTCATTTGCAGAACATCAAAATTAAATTGTATTATATTATTTGTTCATCTGGGAGATAATGGCCTCCTAAGTGCAGACCCATAACCTGGTTTGTGCCAATTTCCACCCATGGGTGGCTTTATCACTTAATGAAGTTTAATTATATAGGCATGATGATACTATTTAGTTGAACCACCCAACAGCAGAAGGATGTCAACAAAGAGTGATTTTTGTTGAGAATATAGTTGGCCTCTGATCCCTTCAGTGACATGGATTTCTGTCAAGTCAGGCTGCTGCAGGCAGAGTGACTCCAGCATGAAGCCCTCAGCCCCGGTGATTGATGCCCTTAGCGTGGTCATAGCTCAGATTAGCTCTGTGCCTGATTCATAGCAGAGTCTGGGATGAGGCGGTTTCTGCTGAGTCTGCTGCTGACAGGGCAGAAGTGTTGGTGTGGACACCTCACTCAATGAGACATTAAAATGCAAAATTAAACAACCCACTGTAATTATTGTTTATTATAGACAAAGAACAATACAAAATGCAAAATCTATTAAGCAGCAAGAGCAGAAAGTTACGAGACAGAAATATGCAGTGAGCATTGCCTCACGTGTAAATACAGCAGGTATGTTTTTGTGTTCACATCACAAAGGCGTTTGTGTTCATGTGCACAAAACAGCTCCATCCAAACAGTTTTTTTTTTTTCAAAAGGTGAAATACGCATCAACAAAGAGAGGAATCAATAGCTGTACAAATGTTTTCTATAAACTACCTACAAATGTTTATTCATGTTTTCACACCTATTCCACTTAAGTGATTAGCTTTCACCCACTGTTTTCAAATGACAGCAAGCACGCTGGTGGAACAAAAGATCAAAACAGGCTATTATTTTAACAATGCATTTGCTGGCAAACACTTAAAAACACAATATTGTATGAATTTCACATAGCACTGCACAGTCAATTTCAAGCAACTTTACCATATAGATAAAAAAGCCCACAATACAGCTTACTTTCATTAAACCCGCTCTGTATTCCTTCCCCTGCAGGGCCTCCACTTATACACATTTGTGTTTAAAAAATACACCACTTAATAGCAGGGTGAGCTATATACAAAATAATGATTGCACCAGCTCAAATATGGCACTTTTGTTGCAATCTATTTACTCATTCCATCATTGTTTTTTGTGAGGTTTTACTGAGCACATAAATCACAGAAAAGTGCTGCATTCAGCAGTCTCAATTTCTGTGAATTACAGCTGCAACAGTAATCTGATACGTTAAAGAACAGCCTCCTTCTCCTTCATTATGATACACTGACTGACCGACCTTCACAGGCTTCCATCAGCAGGTAAACAGCAGTGTTCATCTTCACAGTGGCCAAAGCAGCATAAGGCTTCGGTATGTTTGTCACGTTAAGTCCAATCAAACTAGTCTCTGCAAAAAATCATTAGCGTTCAGGTGATTCTAAACTGACACAGCAGGTTTAAAGCGAGCATCTAATATCTTCCTCTTTCTCTGCTTGGGCGATTCTCAAAGGTCATGTAATTCCACATTTGTGCTTTTCCTCTAGTAGCAAAATTAAAATGTCACGGTGACGCACATTTGGATTAATCTGAATTACATGGCTTCAGATGGGGATGCACAAAAAACAAAGATGAAAGAATTTTGCTACAAATGTAAATCCTTGTTACATCAGCGCTAGTGAGATTATATTACAGGGATCCACAATGTTATGTACACAATATTGACAATAATCATGACAGAAAATTTCCATTAATGGAGAATCAGAAACATGGATATACTCTTGAAATGCTACAATACTGACACTGTACCCAGTCCCAACATGGAAACAAAGCAATTAGCAAATGTTAGAAGTAAGAAATATCAGTACCACATAATTTAAAAAGTAATTCACTTCAAGGGTGCTTTCACATCTTTGTCAGTTGCTCTGATTTTAATCACTTCATGAGTTTGTAAACTTGTAGCATTTTTTTCCTCTTGGTTCACTTTCAGACAGACAAAAATCCAAGCTGAATTCACACAGCAGTGCAGCGTGCGTCATCTGCGACCGTCTCTATAGACTTTTTGAATGGGGTGGCATAATCTGCTGCTGAGGTGAACTGATTGCACTGCCTCCATCAAAAGTTGGGGGATTTTCAACTTTACCTGCTTTAACACAAACGTCAGCCAGTCACATGGCTGCTTTACAGATGAAACTAGCCGATTGAATTGTACATGGTGGTGGGACCAAATCAAATCTGTTTATTTGTGTAGCGAGCAGAAATACCTTTGATTGGTTGTTTTTGTTATGATAAAGAAATGTCAGAAACACCACCCCTCCGCAATGCATCTGTGTGAATTGAGTGTAAATGCATCACTTCAAATCAAGAAAATTCTCACAGCCTATGGGTCAAATGAACCAAGGAATTAAATACCGATAATCCCCTACTTAATAATGTTCAAGTTGCAAACTTTCACACATGGAAACAAAATGGTTCTGATGTCCAAATTAACATGCAAGGTTAATTTGCTTAATTCACATTTCTGCCACATGGTGGCCACTAGAGTCTTATGAGCCTGAACTGGTGCCATCAACACCAGGTATTAGAACATTCAGGTCCGCATTTTCTCAACCTCCGTCATATTAAAAACCACTGCGAAGTCACTGTCTGTATGTCCCAATCTAGACCTGTCTGCAATGAAAGCTGTTATCCACACACACTAATACAGTACAGTGCAAATATGGACTCGGGAAACAAATGGATCTTCGCACAGCGTCTCACAATGGATCCTGTTCATAAGTAGGGGACTGATGCTAGAAAATCATGTGTTGTGGAGCTAGACTGCGTGTTTTATGGCATGGCAAACATACATGGATTGGTTGTCATCAATTCACTACAACAAATGCAATCTCAAGGCACTTTACAGAGATTGTAAACATGTCCAGTGCAGTCTAATTAAACACAGTCCAATTCAGTCCAGATATAAGCCAATAAAAATAATTTGTTGCCATCCATTTCCAATCCAGTCAAATCCTATTGAGTCCAGTTCAAAATTCATATAATACCAATTCCTAAATAAACAATGCAGATAAAAAGAACAGAAAAGATTGAATCTTCAGGTCAGTGCCCTATCCTGAGCCAAAGCTGATCATGGAAAGAAACGACCTCATGAGGGGTGGTTGAGGGCTGGACAGTCAGGCCAAAAAACTCAAAGATTTTGGGTGTCTTGGTCTGAACCTGAATCTCATTACTGTTGTTGAACTTGAGTTTGTTTTAGTCAGACTAAGCCTGTAGGTGTGAAAACTCCCTTACACACACTCACACAGACACAATGTGTTTAGTATACATAGAAAACTGAATTAGACAATTAACATCAGGCCGCCATAAAGGCTTCAGGGTATTTATTTATCAAATTTCATGCTTTCTCCAGAGTGACTGTTACACCTGGTTATGAATGAGAGTCACAGTTCAGGGTTTTTAAGTGCATCACGAGATGTCAACTTTTCTTGTAGCCAACAGATCTTGACCCACTCATATTCTACTAAAAGTGGCCTCCACTTTACATCCTTTCCCCAAAACGCAGCTAGCACATTAGCAGAAAAGTCTGCCATTACTCTTTACCTAATAAAAGATTATATGGCATATCTTTTGAACTTTTTTAGTTCTACTATCTAGTCAGTTAAATGAACTGTCTATTGACAAGCTTTTGTCTGAAGAAGAGCATCAACTGAACCTTAGTGTTGGCAATGATTTTGTTACTTTTGTGTATCAATCATTCAGAGACTGAATATGATGTAATTTTGAGGTCAGACTTCAGACTCTACATAAAACATAGATGGAGCCTCTGGGTATGAAAAGTTTACATCCAAAAGTTAAAGCCGAAGTCAGATTGAACTTTATGGTCTCAAACTCTTGGGTGAAATCTTCTTTGATGACATATAAATGTCACATTGTATCTGACTACTGACAAGTCAACCTCTCATATTGTTGTAGCGTGTACGTCATTCAAAAGGCATAAAAATGAAAATTCCCAAAATAAGCTTTAAGCCCATCCTAGCTGTCACTTGACAAAAGAAGGAAACATCCCGAATAAGTCCTTTACAGTACCACACGGACACAAACTAACCAACAATCATGCACAATCACACTTGTTTACTAAACAGGAACTCTTGGAGGAAAATCTCTGATCTGTACCTGGGAAATGCTCCACCGTTTAACTAGCAGCAGTTGCAAATTTAGCTTCTCTGGGATTTTGTGCTGAGTAGGTAGTGTCGAATGGCAGTTAAGAGCTTTTTTGTTGTAAACGTCTGCCTACTGTGGCTGAAAGAGGCGCTATGAGAACAGTGACACAGAACAAACAGTTGATTATTGACCTGAACTGAACTGTTCACTGTGACAAATTATATGACCACATTTATCATGCTATCTCTGTTTAGAATGAAATGGCCGATAAGGTGGAGAGGCAGCCTGCTTTAACCTAATCAATTGTGCAACTGTGGACTACATTTTGACTTGGGGAAACTGCGGTCTTGCAAGTTTATTTTGCAAAGATAAAATTTACATTTGAAAGTAACTGTATTATGATAACAGACTTTAAGTATTTTCTCCCTGCATTACATTTTTCAGGCCTTCTCTGCAGTGGTCACAAGCTGCATTGAGAGCCGTTGTAGTACAGATGTGTCAGTAAACTGTTTTTGGAGAATTTATCATCAGTCTTTTGTACTCATTTTGTGCAAAATATTATAAAGCCTACAGTACATGGCAACAGATTTCAACACATCTTAACTGTCTCCTGGAAAATGGTCGTGCTAAATTGGACATCTCGGGATACTTTTGAGTAAAACTTGAGTGAATTCATACTGCAGCTGTCAGAATCTCTGATATCCATTTTAAGGTGCAACGTTTGTCTGAAGTCAGACTTTGACGTCTCTGCCAGACAGAGATGGCGTCTCGTACGGCATCTTTTTAGCACTTGTCAAGATGCTGGCAGGTAGGTATTGATCAGATGGCGAGTGCAGCTCATCCATTTCTGTGGTGAAGTGGTCGGGACTTTCCCCATTGGACGTCTCCTTGATGACGCTGTAGGTGAGCGCCACGCTGTATGATGCAGGTTTCTCCATGCGCTGAGGGCCGCAGTGACACAACTTCTTGAAAGCGGTGCGGAATTTCTGGGACATGGCATTGTAGATCACTGGATTGATGGCACTGTTTAAGTAGATGCAGAGACGACAGAAGAGCACAAACCAGTTGTCCAGGTAGGCTTTGTCCAGGAAAGAGTTGACCACCACTAAGGTTCGGTAGGGCATCCAAAGTAAGGCGAAGAGGATCACCACCACAGCTAGCATCTTTGTCACCTGATTAAATAAAGAAATAACGTTAAAAATGCCAGGAAGTAAAGGCACAGGAAAGACACCACAGAAGTGGTCTGGAAGTAACATTACATTCCAGGGACTCTCCTGTGATGCTGCCTCGTATGTAATCAGCTTTGTGTGTAACTATATATCATGATATCAAACTCATTGTTCAAAATTTTCTCCTGGTTTTTCATGAATGTTTGGTTGGTTTTGTACAAACAGGAAAAAAATTACATCTCATATTTTAGCACTCACCCTAATCAATCGCAAAAGCATTTACTTTTAGCTGTGGGTTTCTGAAATGCCGCAGGACGTAACACAAGGAGCAGCTAAAGTGAGTTGTACTATAAAGATTTGAAGATGATACACTGCAAAGCCCCAACTGTGAAGCAACAGCAGCACTAGACTTCAACTGTCAACTAAATGAGCTGAAATCTGACTTTTTTTTAAATGGCAAAACCAGTTGCTGAGCTCTACATAGAAGAGGAGCTTATGACTAAAAGAGGAATCTTCCCACGCATGAGGGCATATGTATATATATGGGTTTCTAAAGTGACTACCAGATGGAAACAATAATATAAAACAACCTTTCATTTTGTTTGGGGCTTCCCAGGAGTGAAAATGTGTAATTTGATGAGGCTCATCATCTTAATGTCAAACCATCTTCACATCACACTACATTTGCTGTATCTCAGAAGTGGGTAGCACAAAGCTTCGACGCAGGAGGTACACGCATTTGCCAAAGAAGTTGTTCACTTCACCATGAAAAATGAAGGCTGATCATCTTCTGTCGTCAAATGTTTGATTACTGGCCAACACAAATGGCTTAGAAATGGCTGGTGACTGTGGAGGCCATTGGAGTACAGGCAACTTATTTTCATCTTCAAGAATCTAGTTTCAGATCAGTTTGAGCTTTGTGACATGGTGCATTATCCTGTTGGAAGTAGCTATCAGAAGATGGATACACTGTCATAAATAGATGGGCGGTCAGCGAGGCTGTGGCATTTAAATGAAGCTCAATTGGTACTGAGGGACCCAAAGTGTGGCAATAAAATATCCCCCACACCATTACACCACCACCAGCATGAACAAGCCGGGATGGATCCATGCATTCATGTTGTTTATGCCAAATTCTGGCCCTACCATCTGAATGTCGCTGCTGAAATTGAGACTCGTCAGACCAGACAACATTTTTCATTTTTCTTCTGTTGATCATTTTGGTCTGTGTGAATTGCAGCCTCAGTTTCCTGCCGACAGGAGTAGCACCCAGTCTTCTTCTGCTGTATCCCTTCTGCTTCAAGATCTGGGATGTTATGAGAGGTGGTATTCTGCACACCTTGGTCGTAACTAGAGGGTATTTGTGTTACTATTGCCACCAACACAAATAACATGCTATCATCTCAAACCAGTATGCCCATTCTCTTTGTTCACATAACTGCCACTCACTTGATATTTTCTCTCTTTCAGATCATTCTCTGTAAATTGTAGAGATGTTTTAGCGTGAAAATCCCAGATGATCAGCAGTTTCTGAAACAGACCAGCTTGTCATGAAATCACCTTGATAGGCATTGAGCTCAGCATATGTTAAGCTTTCTCTGACTACTTTTGTGCAATAATGTGCTGTTTAGGCTTGTTGGTATCACTAAATCCTGCCTTGGCCTCATTTACATTAACTATAATGTAATTTGATTTATAGGAGTAATTATATCAATAATAGGAGTAAATACAGAAATAATAGGAGTAATTATAGGAATACTATGGACCAATAAATAAATCAGTCTAGTTAATGTGTGTGTGTGTGTGTGAGAGAGAGTTTTCATTGTAAAAGTGCCTTGAGTGGAGCCTGGACTAAAACAGTGCTATGTAGGCGTGTTGCTGTTGTTGTAATCAGATGCATGTTGTAGTTTTTGTTTTGTTTTTTTAAGACAAAGCAGATATGAAATTGTAGATCACACAGTGCAAAGCCAACCACAAGTTACCCCTGCCCTGATACGTATCTCTGAAGTTTTTTTATTGCAAATAAACACAGCACTAAATTCAGAAGAATCCAGCCCTGCCAGACTAAATATTAAGCTTGGTGTTCTTCCTCAGAGCTAAACTTCATCATGTTTGTACAGCAAAGTTATCTTGAACAAAAATACAGTGCACCAATTTTATTTGCAAGGACCAGCTAATAACATGAAACCTTCAGTGAATTAACCATTTAATAGACAGCCCAAAGTATCTGCAACAAGCGTGAAATGACTTGCACTTCTTTTTTATGGTCAGCACTGAAGAAGAAAAAAAAAACAAGTGCAGGGCAAAAACCCTGGAGATGTTCTCATAAAAGAACATCAAAGAAGCATGAACTTCTGTTCTGTGAATGAAATTGTTAGGGATATCAAGTGCAAGAAAAAAGCTAATCTACCTCAAACATAATTATTTCTGGGATGAAAATGTTCTTTTTAAATTTCAGCAAGTATCCTGCATCATAAATAAGTGACTGGCATTTGTGTCGTGTCATGGTGACGGCCTGTGCCAAGCTTCTGTCCGTCTCCCTCTCCTCTGCTCAGCTATAGTGCCTGATTACAGAAGTAGTTCCTGGTGTGCCGGGGTCAGACCCTAGCTGCGACTCATCATTCACTCTTTCCATAAATACCCAGGCCGTGTTTAGACTGTCAGCTCGTTCAGTCTCTTGCTCATCCACTATATAGTGATAAGTAGAGGACTCACCAACTGAGACGGGTAGACAGCTTAGCACTTACTTGAATGAAGCAATGCGTCATAGTTATATGTAGGATGCTTCAGTTACGTGTCATAAACAGGGGCAGGGTAGATACTCATCAGATCTGAGGTGATGGACAGCACAAAATTCTGTTTTCAACATGTAAAATACACATCTGCAGCAACTTGTTCTGGAGAGCGTCAGTATGAAGTCAAGCCTGGACACATTTTTTGAGAACAAATGATACACAATCTAAAGCAATCCCATTATTTCCATTAACATTCTTTACAAAGCTGCTACATTTTTACTTTTTATCGACTGACAGATCGTTGTCTGTAATTGTGAGTCTGATAGGCATCACAGAGACCAGGAAAGCACAAGCATTGGGGAAAAAAAAACCCAGATCATGCAGTTTAATACTAATGAAGACATAAAAATGAACCAGTATCAGCATTCAAAATCACAAGATTTGCCTTCAATATCCTGTCAGGGACCCCATCTACCTAACAAATCTATCTATTAAATCTAAACTTTCCCTTGCTTTAGACCAGCACCAGTATGCATACAGGGATCTAAAGAGGATGCATTAACCACTGTAGGTTCTGGGTCTCAGGAAGCCAGTGTGTCTATGGATTAAGGACTTCCTGGGCCTCCGCATCTCCTGGACCTTGAATCTAGGGACTGGAGCACCACAAGGATGTATACCGAGTACCCTCCTTTACTCCTTCTAACTAACATCAAAAAGACAGTGGAGCTTATTATGTGCTGTAGATACAATTGCTGATCTTGCCACTAAGAACAGAGGAAGAGGAGGTGGGGCAGGTGTGCACCTGCCTCTCTGCAAAGCCGCTACAGTCCCAGTCCTTGCACCACTTCTCTGTATAAAGTATACTGACATAATGTATATCAGTCTGGTACAGGGCCTGTTCAGCACCTCTGTGGCATTTCAGACGGTCATTAAACTGGCAGGAAAAAAATTATTGGACTCCCCTTGTCCCCTCTAGAGGACATCCAGAGGGGACGGAGACAGCAGGGACTGCAAAAGTACCTGCAGGGTGAAAATAGCATGATTGCATTTAAAATGTCCATGTAAGTACAGATGCAGAAAAGATAAAAAAAAAAAAAAAAAGAAAAGAAATGCTGGCCCATAGTATCCAGAGAGCTCATACACACTGTGGTGCAAGGGTGTGGTTCTGCTCAGCTGCAGGAGGAGATGTGATGCAGCAGCTGTGGAAACAGCATCAATGAGAGGCTGGCACACCTGTGCTGCATGTGAAAATCAATGCTCCTCTATTTAAGCAGCAGCATGCTGGTTCCATTAGGCACGACAGCCACAATACTAGGAACAAGCCTAAATAAACAACTACCTGAAAGCAGTGTATTGCTGTTGGTTTTCACTGCTGACTTGACCCGAGTGCCGAGTAATTGCCACACACACATAAACATGTGACAAATTATGTCACAAAAAATAATGCACTTAAACCAAATCCTACAAACCAAACTATATGTACAGAGTAGCATGTACCTCTTGTCCTGTCAAACATGGCCTGAACATGGACTGTACGTTTTTAATCTTAAACCAATAAGAGTCAAGTTTATGTCACTGAGGGTTTATTGTGAATAAGAACAACTTCATCGTGGCAAGTGCAGTAACTTTAAGTAAATGTGGTACCAGCAAGCTGCTGTTTGCATCATTATAGTCTGCTTCCAAGCACCGTCTTTTTTCTCACGGCAAATAAAGAAAGCCAATTTAAAGGCTTTTCTAATTAGTATTGCTTACCCAGATACAATATATAATCTGCATGTCACGCAGCCATGTCATTTAAAAGGTGGACAAAAGAAAAAGACATCTATTCATTCTTCAGTCCACCAAAATAGAAGGTAAATAGAAGGCCTCCTTTTTTTAATATCAAAGAACATTTAGATCAACTCTTCAAAAACAAGTGAAGTTCTGATGAAAATGTTCCATGAGAGCTGGGATCAGATATATGGTGATTTGCTTAAATAGTGTCCCCCAGAGTTCTGAGTATGAAGAACTCCTTACATGTGTTCTTGGACACAGACGAGAAGTGAAAAGACCAGAGATTAAAGACCTCAAATAAGAGACAGAGATATATGCTCAAGGAATTAGGCGGTGCCCGACCCCACCTGTTCCATGGCCACATCTGGCCCATGAAACACAAGAACTTCTAGACTGTTAACTTTGCCGCCAGCAATACTGTCCCTCAACACATATGAGATTGTCCCCCACCCATCACTGATGATACATTTTTACCTTCAGATGATTACATAATGGGTGCCCAACAGCTTTTGCATCTTCATTTTGATTCTAGTGAATTTAGCTTAAAGGTGAATTTGAGTTTAACACCTGATGAGATAACTAAGATATGACTTGATAAGATTTGACTCGCTACACGCTCCATCTCCAAGTGGATGGGGCCTGTCTGCCACTCATACTGACTGTGGGAAGGAATGGTACCGAGCATCCTGGTTTTCTAACTTTGACCAGGGAGGTTTTAATTTCAAAACCAGTGCCTGAACACAACCAAACAACAGCAGAAAGCAAAAATGAAGATGACAATGGGGGTCCTGAAAAACACTGCAAAAACAGAAGAAAAACTAAACTAAACACCATCATTCCAGCATCCACCTGCAGGTAGTGTGAAAGAAATGCAGTCTGGCAGCTTCGGGCCAGCGTGGTGGATCTCGGCCATTGCCTTCAATCAGGTTGGTCCCAACAGAAGCACCACACGAGTCTACTTTGATGCTCAGTTGTTGTTGAACTGTTTTGGTTTACTCATGGCAGATCAAGCTAGCTGTAACTCACAAGACACAAGAATAGCATAAAGAATCCTGTTAATTTTAAAACTAATACAGGACTGTCTCAGAAAATTAGAATATTGTGATAAAGTTCTTTATTTTCTGTAATGCAATTAAAAAACATGAA
>JBAMYA010075351.1:0-24433 GCA_037176975.1 Arrhamphus sclerolepis | reverse complement strand
TCTAAATGATACTAAATGAAGAGCCATTTGGGAGCCGTAAGAGCCGGTTCTTTTAAGGGAGCCGAGCCTAAAGAGCCGAATCTTTGAAAAGAGCCGAACTTCCCATCACTAATTCCATGTGTTATTGGTGAACAAACTTGACTGGTATGCAAAACTCCATCAAACCCATACTGTGGAGGCTGAACAAAAGGAGAGCTAGAAGAGTGGTGGCTGTTATAAGAGGAGTGTTATGAACAAAAATGGCTGAGGAGGAATAACTGCTGACTGTCAACCACATTTTGAAAGCAGTAGGTGCCTTAAAGTATGCAACTGCCATACGGGAGCATAAGAGAGCCACTATTCAAAACAACAAATATGGCTGCAGAATTGCTAATAACTTCTTGGATCAACAAGTTTTTACTGCAGAAGAGACCCTTTGCCATCTTTTGTTGCCTGGTTGCTTACCTCACGTGTCGTTTCTCTGGTTGGTTGCTTGCCAATCTGAGACAGTTTCTTCTGCTTCCTGGAATGTCGAATAGATGCTACGACTTCTGGGCAAGGACCTAAATGAATCAGAGGTTAAAAGATCAAATATATTTTAGGGGAAAAGCTCTAAAAGTCCATGCTAAAATTTAAAAATCATTGCATTGTTTATCTGGCAGCTAGTGTAAAGAAGATGATTGGCCCAAGAACTGAGCCCTGAGGAACACCACTGGGGAGCATTTTTGGCTTAGATTGAAAGCTATTTACTAAGACTGAAGGTTCTGCCAGCAAAATAAGAGGAAAACCATTGTAGCACTGATCCAGATAAACGCAGACTACATGGTCAACCGTATCAAAAACAGCTGTCAAGTCCAGCAGCACTAAAACCGTATGCTGACCAGAGTCAGCAGCACCAATAAATACATGCAAAGGTTGATGAGAGACAGGTGAAAACAATCAGAGAAGTAAAACAGAACAAAACCACACAGAGAAAAAGGCAAAATAAGTGTCAAAATATAGCAGGAAACAGACCAACAAACCCCAAAAACTGAACCCAAATCCTAACACCAGACCACCAGACCACATTTCTCAAAGAGGATAAAACATTAGGATGTTTTTCCAGGCCAGTAAGTAACAGCAGCAGGCAGGACGAACCAATGAGAGCTCACAGTAGACAGACCTGTTTTCTCCAAGCTGAACATTATAATGGGACACATGAAGTTGGGCTTAAAAATATGATTTACAATTTCTTCAGAGCAGTTAATCTGACATGTATAACATCACTCATGGCTTTATTCCCTGTTTGAACATATTCTGTGTCACTGGTCAGGCTTCAGAGTCACTTGTTTACTGGTTATTATCAAAAATACAATGATGAATGAGGTCATCTAGGTAGCATAAGCTGTTTACTCCTCTTTTCTGTTCCCTGCTAGTACATATAACTATTTGCTGCAGAACATATTAAAACATAAAAACTGAAGCGACATATGTTTCTGCCAGTTCGCTGCCAGGAATCAATGCCAAGCACTGGCCTGAGACCAGGTATGCATATTTGTCTTGACATTGCTAAACCATGAAGGGTGTGGGCGGGATCGGTGGGTATCCGAGTAGATTCCAGAAAAATGAGAGGGAAGACAGCTGCTGCTAATGTACAAAGAAAACAGTTTATTTAAGCTGGCAGGCAGAAGAAAGGCAAATTTGTAAGCTTGTTTAAAAATGTTTCAGATTAAAAGGGACTCTTTTATCTTTTTATTTTCCTTTACTCGAAACCAGAGGCAGTATCTGCTGCAAAGATAAAAGCAACACTGATGCTATGCATCCCTGTTTTTTCTCCCTTCCCCTTTCGTCAGTCAGTGTTTGCGTCAGACATCTTCTAAATGTTTAGATCGACTGCAGGAGTACGAGGGTAACTGAGAGTTAGATTATAAACACAGATCGGCCTGTATACACCAGCTTGTATGGAGATTAATGCTCATTCTGTGCAGAAAAAAATAAAAAAATAGCCGGAGAACAGAGTTTGACAAGCAGAAAATGACAAATTTGAGTTTCATGTCATGTGTAACGCTAAAAGGAAGTCCGAAAACCTCCGCATTTGTTCAGTTCTAGTTGCTAACAAGTTGTTCCGAAATAACTTCCTCTTTTTTGGTGTTACATGTTTCCAACTGTCCCATAATACACAACTTTAGTTTTCTTTAGTGACCTGTTTTCATTTGCTGTTTGCGAGCAGCGTAGAACCACACGATGTAGCTACGCAGCTAGCCGCGCTAGCAACCAGCTTAAGTGTTCACATTCTGTCTTAAGTGTTTTGAAGACATTTTGTCAGAAATATGAGTTCTGGAACGCGACGGCCATAAAAAACCCAGAGGAAGCGGATTATGCTGGAATGCTTTCATGTAAATATCGATCGTTAAAGCCGAACACAACAAAACAAGCACCGAGCTAAAGTAGTTGCACTTGTGTTTTGTAGCTAATTTATCAGAATTATGAGTTCTGGAAAATATTGAACATAAACATGAAGGAAGAAGATCGTACTGGAGCGGTTTAGGTGTTTGAGTGTTTCTGTTTGCAAGTACGCTAAGTCCCGCGGTGACGACGAGTCCAGAACTTGAAACCGAGAACTCAAAGACTTCACTGATCTTTCTCGGTTTTGACTCTTCACAGCTCTTCAAAGAGGACGTTTATGCCACAAAATGATGTGATTTGATATCAAAAAGTCATGATAGCTCACATTTTCTTTTTTAAAACTAAAATTTGAGATATTACGAAATTTGCAATGATTTGTGATTTTATTTGTGCAATTATGTCTCACTCTAGTGAATTATTTTCCAACAAAAATGTTGCACTGTTTTTTTAAAAATGGGGAAATTCATGACTTTAGCAAAATGTTAAAGTCGATTATGCTCAAACATTTGTGAGTTTTAATTGTGTAAATTGTGATTTGATGTTTAAAAAAAAACACCAAATAAAGCAAAGAAGTGATTTTACGAATAAAAAAATTGAGATTCTGCTAAATGTGTGGTTTTACATGAACAATTTGTTATTTTTAGGGCATCATAATTAAATAATACGCCTAAATGTTTCACTTTTGCAAATTATTTTCTCACAAAAAGTTTCAATATTTAGTTTAAAAACGGTGAAATTCATGACTTTAGCAAAATGTGATTATACAACAAACATTTGTGCAATTTAGAACAAAAATATAAAATTCTGCAAAAGATTTAATTTGTCTGTAAGGAATTAAATATACGTAAATAAAATTTTTTTGCTGAACCTTTAGGAAGTTTTCACTGTTCATTTTATGTTAAATGTGTGTGTAATGTGGTTTTATGAACGTATTCAGTTGAATGCACAATTTGAACAACAGCAACAGTAATTAAATGTGTTCAGTATCGTTAATGGACACGTTTTTTGTTTCGTTTTTATGGAAAACTTACACACAACAGGACAGTATGATTCAGTTTTGATGTTTAGGGGGAAATAAAATAAACATTTGTTGTAACTTCACTTAATTATATTATATAAAGAAAAACTCTGCCTGTTGATATTGTTTATCAATGTGCTGCTTGTATTATACCTTTAAATGCTTTTGAACCATGTTCCCCGGAGAGAATGTTCTTTACGTTCCTAGATTTACTCTGAGATATCCAGGTTTCCCCGACTTTAGAAAAACAAAAAAGAAAAAAACATTCATTCTTCATTCCAGGTGTCATCTTCATGAGGGGTTTTCCACAAATTTGTCGTGTCTGTGTGTGCGTCTCTGTGGCGTGTGGACAGAAGACAGAAGTGTCGATGGAATGCTTGTTTGGTTAGTCTATTCAGGATATATCCATGGTGGTTTTGAGTCGAAATGCCCCATTGTAACCATAATTGTATCAGCGTGGGGCCTGTTGAGCATAATCCAAGTGCAATATGTGGATTTTTTTTCTTTTTCATCTGTTGTTGGCTCAGCGAGAGAGCAGCAGATATATGCATGAAGGTTCCAGACACAGTAAACGAAAAATAAAGTTGACAGACGCTGAGAAAACATTGGTTTTGCTCTTAAATATCGCTTCTATTTCTCATTCGGTGCATTTCGCAACCTGTTTCTCCATCCTTGAGGGATAATTAGGGTCAAACACGTGCGCACGCATGCTGTACACAAACACATGGGCAGAATGGTGAACGCAGGGGAGGGCAGACAAAAATAATGACAGATAATGACACAGAGGGAGGAGTACTTCCAAAGATCACAGAGTGGGCGGGCGGCAGAGGACGAGGAAGAGCGGAGACAACAGTTTAAACCAGAGAAGAAGCAGAAGATGCATCATGGCATGTTGCATCATCGCTGATCAGATTTGGCTCAAACGACAGGGACTATGGCGTCTTTTTTTTTTTTTAATCGGGGTAGTAATACTTGGATTCTTTGTCGTGAAGGGTTGGTCGCCTGGACAATGGCTGGATATTTAAGGAGGATACTACTGGATGTGCATCCTAAAATTCTGTTTGGATTCCTGAAGATGAATGAAACAAGCTTGTGATGTTTTAGCTCTGATCTCAGTGACTTCAGAACCACATTGTCAGCATGCATCTAGCCAGCTCCATCCGGAGGCATTTAGCCCACCTTCGGTCCTCCTGGAGGTGGAGCACCGGGTACCTGTTCGGCAAGGTGAGCCAGCACCAGTCAAGGAGGATGTCGTTGTTAACGTTTGACGTTCACAGAGATATTTAGCTCTTCAGTTATTCAGTGCTAAAAATAAATTGTGACAGGCGTGTTTTTAAGAATGAGAATTTTCTTTTTGATTTTTGTGAAAAAAAAAAAAAAGAAGTGATTTTTAGCGCAAAAAGTTCGAATTATACAAAAATCGTAATTTTACGAGTTGTAATTTTATGTGACAATGTTGCACAAAATTGTGGTTGGATGATAAAAAGTCTTTGTTGTTGAGAGAAAAAAGTCTCGATCTCACAAAAATTTGAAATTTTACAACAAAATTAGTTTTTTCGTGAAATTTGAGACGATTTATGAAAAAAAAAAATGATAAAGCAAAATTCCCTATTTTACAACTAAATTGACTTTTTTGTTTAGGGAGTCGATTTTCAAAATTTAGGATTACACAGGAAAAAATGTAGAAAAGTACAAAACAGTATTACTATAAAAGTTTCAATTGAATCATGAACATCTCGTATTTTGTGAAATTTGTAATTTTATGACAAAAATGTATTTTTTTTTTCAGGAACTAGGGACAAATCTGACAACATGGCTGCTTGAGAAAGTAAAGACTGACTGTGAATGAAATAGAGTTTGACATCCTGTCCTCGAGTATAAATGGGTCGTTATCAATAACATTAATTGACTGTATTAATTGACATAGTGCTGTTTAGCACTATGTCATGTGAAAAAGGAAACTCTGAGCTGTAACTCGAGACTTAATTGCTCGTTCTTGTTGTCGTTGTTGTTCGGAGGATGTTGTTGCCAGCTGATGGATGCTACCCAGAAAATCGTAGTTTCCTTTTGTGGTGACGTGAACCTCGTCTGGTAGATACAGGCCGTTATCGTAGTATCTTAGCACGTGTTGAATCTCCACCTGGACGTGGACTACCTTCCAGCGCATGCTGCCTTTCCCAAACCACTGTGCTTTGGCACTGAGACCAAAGTCTTCCCCAAACATCTGAAAAGCTGCCTCCTCTGATGATCCAGATGTTTGGTGGTGTGTCTGGTGTCACACTGTGATGAGGAGGATTCAGCCGGATCACAGGTGAACGGACTTCCTTAGAGGTTTCCTCTTCAGTAATCTGATTTTTTAAGGAGGAGATCTCAGATGAAGGGATGTTCTCGGAGGTGTTTGCTGCTGGCACTTTCTTTTCCATTTTCCTCCTCATCCTCTCTGAGATCTCTGAGATGTCTCTGGTGTCGGCTGAATTTCACGCCTTTTTAACTGAGGCTTTTCTTCTCAAAACCTCCTCCTTTTTCTTGCTGGGGAGATGTTCTTGTGGAGCTAGTTCTCCCTCAGCTAGTTCCCTCGTTATCCATGCTTTTTCTTTTCAGTGTAGGCTTCTTGTTATTTGTACAACATTTATCCTCAGACACTGGTTGAAGTCCCTCTGTATTTCTGAGACTGTTTATTTCTTGGCCGAATCCTCAGCCTTGAAGGTGGCTTCTGGATGGCTTTTGGCTTCAGAGGCTTCTTCTGGAGTGGGTTTGGTCTCATCAAAGCAGGACTCTGCATGTGAGCTGGCATCCAAGAGGCTCATGAGATGGTGCATTGAGACGCAAGGATGCTGCATCTTCAACATCTGCTTGATCAGGTCCACCAACGTTTCCAGGTCAGCCTGTTCTGCTGTGGCGTTTGCTCCTGCAATAGAACTGAAGTTCTGGAATTTCTTGATGTTGACCAGGGAGCTGAACGCGCCGTCCATCAGTGGGTTGACCCAGTATCCTTGTGGTGTCATGAGTCGCCGCTGGTTTGGCCAGTTTCTCAGATAAAAGCTTCTCGTTTTCAGTCCAGCGCTGAGAAGATGTTCTGGAATTTGGCCGTGAGTTTGTGTCACAGTTCAGGGGTCTCGTTTACTAAACACTGTGTAGGATCTATACTAAAAGTGTGCGTATGCCCAAAAGCCAAAAATGGCGTACGCCCAAAAAAAAATCGAGACTTTCAAAACCACACGTACGCACACCAACGAGCAGTTTCCCCTCGTAGATCACAGCTGCACCTCAACGTTTGCTACAAGGCTCCGCCTCCTGTCCTGCCCTCTACACGCCCACATTCAACCATAAATGCCCAATGCAAAGCACCCCGTGATCAGTGTTATTAGTCAACAGTGGTAACCATGGAGACCACACAACCACTCCCCAAGCGCATGGAGCGTCTTGAGGATGACAGGTACTGACGAACGCTGTTCTGCAAAATCAGATAGAAATAACTGATGAATTAAAAGAAATTACAACAGTATTGAGTAATTTGTGTGGCGTTATGTCTGATATGTCAAACACATTAAAAAAAACTTGTTAAAGAGTGAACTTTATTACTGTCTTAAACATTGCATGACATCCTGGCATGATGAAATTCCTCCTGGGACCCCAGGGGTCTCACTAATAAAACATGGCGGAGGATCTAAGTGGACATTTGTTGGCCTGTTCTCCCACATTTAGGAGATCTAATGTATAGACATATTAACAACGTCATCCAGGAGGCAGGCTGCGATATTCCAGACCTATAGACGATTTCACAAAATTATGTTGTTCCTAAAAGTGACTTCAGGCAGAGAATCAACTAATTGTTGATGATGTTAAACATGTTAATTCACCAGGAACCCAGGGTGGTTCACACAGTCTGGATTTGAACAGGGATGGCGTGGTTCAGGCGGGTCAGTCTCTCCAGTACTGGACTCAACAAAGCTCCAGGGAGTCTAAATCAGCATATCAGACAGTCATCATCATGGACCTGGTAATCCTGGTCCGTGAAAATGTGTTCCCTCCTATTTTGCCCATTTGCAAGGTCTTCCAGCGGTACCAGTGCATCCATGACGCAGGATTACGCAGGAGAGTCGAGTATTTAAATATTTACAGCAATCAGTCACAATCTATGTGTAAATCTGTGGTCCACATCTCCCTGGTGATCTTAGGAAGAGGAATGTGACGGTCAGAAAACTTTGAAATGTTGTGCAGACTTTGATTTAAGGTTTAAGTTGGTTTATAGGTCTTATTTTTATTTATTTGAAAGGTCCTTATGGCGTGACGTGATGGACCGCACATTCTCACGTCAAATTTGTTTTTTATAGATCACAACCTTTGCATGAAAAGCTGCATACGCAAGTTTCAGACACCATTTTGTGCGTACGCAGCAGTTATGAATGAAATCCCAGGTCATTTCACTATCGAAAACTTCAGCTCTGATGCCACTCAGGGACCAAATGGCGGTAGTGCTGTTACTGGGGAGGCACAGAAAGGTTTCTGGAGCCCTGGACCACCAGATCCATGACTTCCTTTCTTGGTAGAGCTGGAATCCATGAGGTCAAGCTTTGCCAGTTCATTTACACGACTCACCAGCTTAAGACTGCTATGATGATGCTCGGAGCTTTAGTGTAAAATCGTCCGGATCTCTTCCAGATGATGATAGGCGGCTCCTCTTTGGCCCATAAACCCTTTCAAACTGACGTTCAGCTGATGCAGCTCCTGACTCTGATGCATCTCGTAGGTCCAGGAAGTTCAACAATGCTTCTTCAAATCATTCTCCAACATAACGCAAAAATCACAGCGGTGAATTCTGACTGCTGACTCGAGTTCAAGCATTACCATGATTCGTCCCATAAGAATACAACACATTAATTTGACATAAACAATGCATAGTTAGCTCTACCATGTGCTTTAAAGATGTTTCAGGGGCAGTAGTCTCCATTTACATCTTCATGCACACTTTACTTCCTGGTTTGGCTGCATCTGCTCTGTTACATCATGTGCACCCTCTCTTTTAATTGTGCATTTTTTCTCACCATGATATTTGCCTTTATGTTCAGGAAATATAAGAAACATATATTCATAAATAAATAAATAAAATGGGTAATACCAAGTACCCCCAGTAGTCCTTCCAGAGGATTTAATAGGGCGAGTTGCAGCCAGCTACTGTAAAAATCATCAGTGGGTGTTCAGATCTCTTTAAATGTTTTGGCAGTTTGATGGTCTGAAGTGTTTAGGTGTGTGCTTACACAATGCCAAGAGGGAGCGACATAAGCAGTCATCTTTAAGTTCATGGTCTTCTGACAAATTACTGACTCTAGGTGGGGGATGAGGCACTAGTTGCCATAGAAAAGACTACTCACAGACACATGACATCTGTGCATAGAAGTGAGTTCGAAAAGAGAAGCAGAGCTGAACCTCAACTTCATCCTGCTTTGCAGAACAGGACCCAGAAAACAAAAACCGAAAAAGAAAAGAAAACTCTCTGAAACATTGCGTGTGTTTGCTCCGCAGGGATCTGCGAGGTCCTGCAGAAGTGTGGAGATAAGGCGAAAGCAGTCACGGTAAGTCCAGATCTTCATCCATCCATGCCGCATGCAGATGCACAAACACATCGGAAGATGTGGAAAACATGCAGCAGGACTCCAGGAATGACTAAATGATCATTCAAACTTCATTAAGCTCCGTAGACCGCAGCAATCCTCGACTCTGTTTCTCTTCCCTGCCAGTCAATAAACCTGAGAAACACGCTGCGTAGTATCAGCAGAGGTCATGTCAACAGTCAGGGAGGAATGTAAATCTTTGCCCTTCCAAGAAATATACAGCAGGAGTTTACATTTGATCAAGTGGATGTTTGCAGTCAGTGCTGTCGTTCGTCCCTGAGAGAAATCTGAGTTTTAAAAATGTTCTCACTGCAGCTGTAAAAACGACTGACGAGAGATGATAATCACTGGAAAGTGAAATGCTGTTTGTAGGGACCAAAATGGAACATTATAAGGGGCTTTTCCCTGGTGATGCCTGAATTCATCAAGTTCACACTTGACTTCAGTATTCTTAACCACTCCACAAAAGAATTATTCCTTCGTTAATCGTGTCAAAACGGCCTCAAGGGAAATGTTACCTTGTTACCTTGTTTCTTATCCCTTTGCATGACCTCCTGTTGCTTTTACGCTTTGCTCCAGTTTGCATAACATTGGTACTGTATCCCATGTCCCAAATGCCATCTCTTCCGCCCCCACCAGGAGTCAGAGCGTGGTTCAAACCATGGAGGAGAGCTATGAGGTGGACCTGGTCTACATCACAGAGAGGATCATCTCTGTCTCGTTCCCCGCCAGCGCCGATGAGCGCAGCTACACCAACAACCTCAAGGAGGTGGCGACGATGCTGCGGTCGAAGCACGACGAACACTACATGGTGAGAGACTCCGAAATCAGTCCTCCACCGTCTGCGTTCTCAGCTTTTTATCAGCTGTTTAATGTTGTCGTCTTTGATGGTCAAATCACTGGTTTGCACCAAACAAACAAACAAACACTGAGAATGTCAGCAGGGAGGAAGCTTTATGACTCTCATCTCCAGTAGAAGATCTTGGTGAAAAATTAATGCACCTCGTGACAGAAATAAATGCTGTGACATTACATCAGCGTTTAAGAGCGAGGCCGATGCAAATGTGTCTGCTGTAACCGAAGCAAAGGGTGTTTTGTTTTTTTAAATAAGTATTGGTTCTCTGTCTGATTTCAGGTGCTCAACCTGAGCGAGTGGAGGAGCGACTTGTCAAAGTTAAATCACAAGGTACGAACGTCTCAGCAGCAGCAGACACCTGTGAGGATCGTTTAACGTTAATGGCAGCTGTGCTTCTCCTTTCCAACATGTTTTGTGTGGGTTAGCATTCGTTTGACGTGATGTAAAACTGTATTTATTGTTTATCTAACCCACATATAGTTCAAAGTTACAAAGTGGAAGGTCTTTGGACAATGCTTTTACCACCATTTGAACGTGGGACTCCTATGAGCTAAAATGGGCCCAGTTTTTCCTGCAGGTTCCATGATGGTCCTGCCTGTATTTTCCCACATGGCCTCTGAGTGGGATATACATGGTTTTTAGGTGAAATTTCTAATGTGGGGCGTATATTACTTCAGCTACCACCCATCCATCCATCCGTCCATTAACTTCCGCTTATCCACTTGCGGGTCGTGGGGGCAGCAGCCTGAGCAGAGAAGCCCAGAACTCCCTACCTCTGACCACCTCCTCCAGCTCCTCTAAGGGAAATATCGAGGTGTTCCCAGCCTGCCAGCCTGGAGCGTATCCTAAGACTGCCTCAGGACCTCCTCCTGGTTGGACATGTCCAGAATACCTTTGAAGAGAGGTGTCCAGGGACATCCTCACCAGATGCCTGAACCGCCTCAACTGGCTTTGGCTCTGCTCCGATCTTCTCACACCATCGCTAAGGGAGAGTCCAGCCACCCTACGGAGGAAGGGTGGCCTTCCCGTAGGCCCACCACCTGCAGGAGGGGCCACGTGAGTGGTTCAGGCAGTGGCCCCAACCCTCGGAACAGAATACTGCAACTATCAACCAGCGCAATATGCCATTTTATTAGCTCATATACTGTATTTGGCCCAAATGGGCTTCACCTTTGGGGCCCATAATGCTGAAACTATATAAGGTATCCATGCAGACGACAACTGCCCATTTGTGTGCCCAAATAGCCCACTTTGAATTATTTTGGGACCTACATGGACATGGTTGGGATTAGGTTCTGTGGCACCACTTTCCACCAGTTCTTAACCTTCTTATAACCCCCCCACCCCCCAATATTTTGTTTCAGACAGTTTCACATAATGTCAAATACACTATCACTGTATTAAAGTTTCACATCAGGCAAAGCATTAGCATGTTACTATTGTATGAGGCGGGTATGGACGTGCAGTAATGAAACTTCCTCCTCAGGTTCTTGAGTTCGGCTGGCCAGATTTCCACGCTCCAGCGCTGGACAAGATATGCAGCATGTGCAAGGCTATCGACACGTGGCTCAGTGCAGATGCGCGCAACGTGGTGGTACTGCACAACAAGGTGAAGCAGAGAACGTAAACTGGCGGAGGGGCAAGACGAGGGGTCACACGCTCGGCTACATGTTATGACGTCCTGTCGTTACTGTGAAGTTTCCAGAAAGAAATGAAATATGAGCCAAACTTTCCTTTTTGATCTCATCATTTCTGGCTTCAAAAGAAACAAACAGTTATTCGATTCTCGTAGTTATGGATTTAATTTTTTCTGTTTTAAATATACATCGCTAAACAGAATTGTCAATTGTTGCCCAGATGAAGACAAAAAAAGGAAAAGTGGATTTATTCTGGAACCAATTTGTTGCCTTTCAGCACCCGGCTGATCTCTGTAAAGAATCAGCGGGGGATCAGGATTATTTCATGTTATTTACAGCTTCAGCTTTTGGGTTTTAACTATAAATCGGTTAGCTCACTCACCAGTATCACATTTAAAGTGGATTTGTTTGATCAACACAAACATTTTTCGTTCCTTTGAAAAGATTCCTGTTTCAAATAAACGTTTTCAGTTCCACATAATCAAACTTGATGGTATTTAACTGAGTCTTATTGTCCGTTCGCAGGGAAACCGAGGTCGAACGGGGGTGGTGGTGGCTGCGTACATGCACTACAGCAACATATCTGGAAGGTACCAAACATGCTGTGATCCGTGCACAGATTGATGCTCACTACTGCTCTGTGTAAAACTGAAACTAAACAGATCAGCTGAAGGTTTAAGACTGTCTGTTTTGCAAAAGTGTTATTTAAGTACTCTGATCTTCTAAGTCTCTTTCCTGCAAGGATAGAAACAACAATCCACCAAAGTTGCAAAGAATAACTCTGAAAATGTCAGTATTCTCTAAAGCAATCAGAGTTTTACAAGCGCGAAAAAGCAAGAGAAAGATTTAAACGCAATTCATCGATAATAAAGACCAGATGTTTTAAAATCTGTGGAAACTGTGCAGAATGACCAAAATGAAGACTGTAGGTGTCCCTGGCATGGTCAACAAAAGCAACACCTGTCCGTCTTTCTTTGTTCTTTTATCACGCAGTGCTGACCAGGCGTTGGACAGGTTTGCCATGAGGCGCTTCTATGAAGACAAAGCTGTGGGTCAGCCGTCACAGAGAAGGTCAGTCGTCACCTCACTTCCTGTTCCTGGTAGCTCCTGATGGAGCTTTTCAAACGGTGCTTATTCTCTGTGAGTCGTTCCAAACCAGCAACTCGGCAGGTATTTTGTTTTACATTGAAGTAGACGGAAGAAGGGAAAGTCTGTTCTTTGAAGTGCTGAATGTAGAGTAACGCATGGCGAAACTCAAAAAGCATAATAAGTAGGGGAATGACAGTTTCTTTAATCCAGAAGTGGAGATGTTGATTTGAATTGACTGTTGGAGTTTTTCACCAAACTCATTCGATTTTTCTTCTGTTTCAACATGATAATGAAGTGAAAAATGCTTCACATGCTACTTTAGTGACACACATGCATCGAATATGACATTCATTCCCGTTAGGAATGACCTCAAAAATCAAATTCAAATTTCCTGCCAATTCCTGGACTTGGACGTAACATAAAAAAATTTAATAAATTCCCAAATTTCACAAAATTTGCAACTTTTACGAAAAGAAAAATCACAAGTTTTTCTTGTATAATTGAAAATTTCAAACAAAATTGAAAAGAAATTGTAAAAAAAAAAAAAATCATGACCTATATTATAAAACTGATTTTTGTCCTAAAATCACTTTTTTCTTCTTGTAAAATCACAAATTAAAAAAAAACTTTTGGACATTTTTTGGACAAGGAAAAAACAATCATCTTGCAAATTTTGAAATACTTTTTTTTTTATCTCAATAACAGATTTTTCTTGGAAAATATCAACTTTTTTTTTTTGCAACATTTTAACATCAATTTACAGTTTACAGTTGTGAAATTGCAGATTTTGAACAAATTGACGGTTTTGATTCAAATTCACAAAGGCTCCTGAGTTTGACACTCGTGTTTTTACATTGAGTGTTTACATTCCCATGCAGACTTCTGCTTAACCTTATAGGAACATTTTCAAAACATCAGTTTCTGGATTCTGTCAGTCTAACCTCAGGAGAACCCCACGCTAACGTTAGCCATCCTATGCGCCGTGCACACTGCTATTACTCATAACAGCCGTGCGCGTCCCCAATCCATCCTCGCCGTTCACTTTCTGAAGCTTTTAACAGAGGAAATTCTTTCCTGTTTGCTGGTGCTCATCTCCGATTCAGTTTTAATGGAGATAATTGTGAAAAATGTTGCACAGCAGAGAGAAGCAATCAGTCTTGTCCCTCCGACAAATTCCACCAGCGTCTCCAGGGAGGCTGCAGGACACGCTGGAAGTTTATTTCTGTCCTTTAAGCACGTGAGAGCAAATTTTTCTTCAACTTCTCACAGTTTGAATCGAACCAGTGTTTTGACTGCTTTTCCTTGAGTTGGGAGAAAAGCAGCAAAAGGGCTGTGAATCCCAAAACCAGAGCAGGTCAAACCAGTCCAGATAAAAGTAATATATTATTTTGGATGCAGTTCATCTTAGGATAACTGTTTTCTCAGTCATCTTCCATTAAGTCATAAATCTGCTCCTAACATGTTATTAGCTCCTTCTACATTAGAGGAGAGCAGTTTAAAGGCCTGACCCTTCAGCACTTGTGGAGTCTTTATCTGAACCTTTTGGAGGCTTAACAACAATCCGCTTCATCTATAGCGAATTAGGCAAGCAGCCATTCTTTAACAGGTCTATAAGCTCGCCCTCTGCCTTGCTGCTATTTCCTGCTTCGGGTATAATTATCTCTGCCCCTCGAGTCTGGAGGTATAATCGTCTGGAATTTGTGACATTAACATGAAGAACGGGACTTGGGAAGAGAGTCCGCTGCTGCTGTGAAAGTTGTGTGATATCTCTGATTTAAATTAACGGATGTGAGACTTCCCGACTCAGTTTTAGTCGTCTTTGAAGCTGCTCCTCAACTTCCCCAGCACATATTTCTGTCAGTGCCAGTTAGGTGTCACAGCTCCATCATGTCACACAAGCGACTGACACGTTTAGCAAATATCCAAGATGACGTGAAGTGCTTTGATGTGACTTTCCCTGAGCCGTCTGAATGTCAGGAGGCCAGTATTTCAATGACAACGTGTGCTGTGAATATTTTAATTTGACCTCATAAAAAAGAAAGACCGCTGATGACAGTGGCTGCAGTGATGAAGAAGGACTTGACTGGACTTGCTTTATGTCTGTCTGCTGATTTTAAGAGAGGATACATTTGTGTTAGAAGTGACCATAATCTGAAAAACACCAACTTAATCGAACCATGGCATTTTATTTTGGTTGATCTAGGTCTAAATAAAGTTCAGTGAGGGCTTCAGACTCAGGGAACACCCAGCTGTGGTCTATATGTGAATCCTACGCCGTAGCCTGGTGTGCACCTCGTTCCATATAACTATACCATTTCATTGCTCGCACGTAAAATATCCTTTATTTGCTCCGTTGCTGCGTCTAAGCTATGCATAAAGTGCTACAGCGCTGCAGAAAAAGAGCCCACCCTGCCATCTAGCAGTGTTTTTTTTTTTCTTCAATGCACATACGATTCAAATATTCAGAAGTTGTGCAAAAAGTCCTCAGCTGGTGCATCAGGTTTGGCGAGATGCAGCCGTAGACAAACGTATGTCCGAAAAGAAAACAACAGTAGAGAAGCATCGATATCTGAATTGAAGACGACATGTGTTCAGCATGACAGGACAGGATATGGAGCGCTGGGACGAGACGTGCTGTGATGTCACTTGACCTGACCTTTGTGAATTTCAACGAGTTGACATTTTGATAAATGAAGAATAGAACGGGATTGTTGTGATGTTCATGCTTTCAGGAATCGTGTCAGCTACATAACAGGAGATCAGATCAGATCATGATCCAAAGGTTTGGTGGTGCAGGTTGGTCAAAAACCAGATCAACCTGGAGGACACAGTGGTATTTTTTGTGTTCTTTCAAATCTAAATTCATCATATGTGGAAAGAAATGTATGTGAGGATTGAGCTGAATCAAGTATTTTCCTTTTACAGTAAGTTACAGGAAGAAACAGGCGATAACAAGCATCAGGTAAACTATAAAGACTCGATAAAAGACAGAGTATGACTAGGTCTCATCACGTATGTGCTGCAGCTACGAGCCCCTGCTCCTCCTGGAGCTTCTAACACGACATCCCAGGTCGGGTTAATTGAATTTTACAGAGGCCAAACCATCTGCTCACTGACAGCAGAGTAAGAGAGCGTCTGCACGCAGCGACCCCGCGGTCAAGGTTACGTTTGGTACCATCATCATTATCATCATTAACAACCAGACCACACTAACTTAACAGACCCCCGACTGGCCTCTGTGGACGCCAGCTCACTCTGACAAGTCCTGTGGTGGATAGAGATCATTTAATATTCAGAGTGCTAGTCTGTGAACCAGAAGGAAGGTTTGCTGGTGATGCTCTGCTGTGTTTTTCTCGCCAGAATGTTTCCTGATTAGATCAAAGATTCCACATGCGGGCAGGGATTCATCCGTTTCTATGGAGCTCATTCTCATCCTCAGAGCGCTGCTCGATCGACAATTTCTTCAAGTTATCCTTAAACAGGGGCTGCTATTCACCGTCTTTGTACTGGTTCCATAATGTACCAAATCAATCACAATGGCCACCTTGATGCAATAACTCACAGAGAACAAAACAGCGCACTTATACAACACCTTTCTAGTCCAGGGACCACTCAATGCACTTTTAGAATGCAATCAACTTTTTCTCACTGCCACACACACATTCACTAGATTGATTTATTGAATAGACCAAATTACTCCAGTAATTACTCCTACTATGACTATAATTACTTCTATAAATCAAATTATACTATAGTTTATGTAAATGACACCTAGGCAGAATTGGACCCAGTATCACCACGGTTGGACCCAGTATCACCATAGTCGAACCGAACATCGCCATGGTCAGACCCAACATCCCCATGGTAGGACCCAGTATCACCATGGTAGGACCCAGTATCATCATTGTCGTACCTAACATCGCCATGGTCAGACCCAACATCCCCATGGTAGGACCCAGTATCACAATGGTAAGGCCCAGTATCACCATGGTAGTACCCAGTATCACAATTGTTGGACCGAGTATCACCATGGTAGGACTCAGTATCACCATGGAGGGACCCAGCATCGCCATGGTAGGACCCAGTATCACCATGTTAGGACACAGTATCAACATTGTACGACCTGCAGAAGGGGAAGGAAGAGAGACTACAGAAGATGGACAATGTTAATGTATTTACTCAGGGCCACATTTATTAACATCCCAGTTTGTGTGTCGTAATTTGTAAATGCAATCCAGAATTTTGCACAAGAGGTGGAACCATGGTTTGCGTCATTTACTAAGAGTGACTCTGCAAATTGTGGCAGGTGCAAACATATTTAAATTAGGGTTTTGTGTGTTTTTTCTGGCCTGTACAGCAGTGCTCTACCAGTATGATTCAAAAAACTGAACCTGCTCTTCAGGACTGATCAATATTCCTTTGTGCGGATATGGGACTCGTTGTATCTTATTTCTCTGGCATGTGGTTCTCATATGTTTTTTTTTTTTTTTTAAACATGAATGATGCAGTGGACCATCTCCAATCTCGCAATTTGGAAAACAGAAGACTGTTTTTCAGAATGAAAGAATAATCCACTGACCCGGAATATTTTGCCACAACGTTGGTAATGATGCCTTTGCCATCACAAACGCACTGCACATCCAAGCTCCTTTCACTCTCAGAAATGCAGCGACCACGAAAAAAGAAAGAAAAGAAACAAAAGGTCATTCAGTGACTGCCGAGTGTGTGGAAACCTAATCAGCCTGACCCATCCGGCGCCACATGACGTTAGGGACTTCTGATAGCACATCTGAACAATGGGATTGGGAGCTCCCAGCTGTAACAGCTACCATGCGCAGGATGCAGATATAAAAAAGTGTAAACTAGAAAGGAGTTTTGTCATTGCAGGTATTGCGCAACTCTTGTGACTGGCTCCAAATCCTTTCTGAGGTCCTCCAACAGCTAAAAAGTGGCAATGCTGGATCGGCGATATGTTTTAATGATTGTTTCACCGTTCATCCCAAAAATGTTCACACGACGGTGAATAATGCGTTATCTGCGCCTCCTTGCTTCGTTTGATGTCTCCTTCTTGTGTCAGTAACCACAGCCATGCGTGCATAATTACACATACAGACTGTTTGCACGTCCTTTTGAAATGTGTTAAATTTAGACACAGTTTCTACAAGCAAAATTGCGCTCAGGTTTGATAAATCCCTTTGCTGGTTCTAAATTAATATATTTACATATTTTCCTCCCAAGACACACAAAATTGCATGTGAACACCATACCATTGCGCCTACTGTTGGTAAATCAGTTTGGGTTTTTTTGCACTCGTTTTAATACACACTAACCTTTAATAAATCTGGCCCTCAGCTTAGGCCTATAGCAGCATAACTAGGAGGTGGTCTAAGAGACTACAGAGTTAAAGGTTTTATCAAAAAGGAAGGTTTTAGGTCTAACCATGAATGTAGAGAGCAAGTCTGCCTCATGGACGAAGGCTGGAAGCTGATTCCATAATAGAGGAGCCTGATAGCTGAAGACTTTGCCTCCCTTTCTAGACCTCCAGACTCTTGGAACAGCAAGTACACCTGCATTCAGGGAGCAGACTGTTCTACTAGGACAGTAAGGAGGTCTTTCAGATATATATTTTGATATTCAAGGGTTTGTATTTAAGAAGTAATCTAAAACAACCACAAAGACTGCACAACAATAATAATATGCATAACATAATAATACATTGGATCAGCAATTTTTTTTTTTGTAAAACCAACAACAGTCATTCACCATCACTCCTACTTCACTTCAAGCCGTTTTGGATGTATTTCATTGACGCTAGTCTGGTTGTTTCTCTGCTTCATTTTTCTAACGGTTGCATGTCACTCCAATGGTGTCCAATGGCCATTTCTTCTGTTTGTTGGTCCTGCTGCCTGGAAATCAAAGTCAAATCCAGAGGAACTCGTCTGATTCATTGCTTTGGGAAAAGAAACAGGATGTTGTTGTGGTTAAGGTGATGAGGGGTCCAAAAGATTCCAGGGTGAGAGAGGAATAATCAAAAGTAGATTTGCCAAAAAACCGTCAGATCATTCTCTGATGAAAGCTGGTGTGTTGATTTCTGGTACGACCTGAATAGATTAGTAAACTGACATTGTCAGTGTTGCGTTTCACGCTCTGTTTGCTCATCAAGTCTATCTTGTATCATGTTTTTGTTTCTGTTTTCATTTATTTTCCATTTCCTAATTTGAAACAGTTGATAACGTCCCAGCATTTGCTCTCTTTCTTCTCTTCTTCTGCAGATATGTGCGCTACTTTAACGGCCTCCTGTCCGGGCACATAAAGATCAACAACAAGCCTCTGTTCCTGCATCATGTCATCATGCACGGCATACCCAACTTCGAATCCAAAGGAGGTGAGCGTCCGCCTCTGCCGAAACCCTGCAGAGGGAAGTCAGCTTCAGCTCGGTGGTTCAGCCTCTCTGTTTGTGTCATTTCACAGGCTGCCGTCCCTTCCTGAAGATCTACCAGGCAATGCAGCCAGTCTATACGTCAGGAATATAGTATGGAAACTTTTACTCCAGTTCAGTGTGGTTTGTGTTTGAATCCAGGGCAAAACTGGTCCCATGAGGTGATCAGCGACTGAGTGTTAAAGTTGTTTTTTTTTATTATTGTCTTTGCTTGTGACAGCAATGTGCAAGGAGACAGCAACACCAGTATCTGCATCACCATCGAACCCGGGCTCCTTCTGAAGGGAGATATTTTGGTGAGATTTCAAGCTTTTTCTTTCTTAATTTTTGATGCTTTTGATAATTTTTCACTCAACTCAAAACACTCATATTCTTATATTTGTTCATTTCCTGCTCGTCACAGTTGAAGTGTTACCACAAGAGGTACAGGAACCCGACCAGAGACATGGTGTTCAGGGTGCAGTTTCACACCTGCGCCATCCATGACCTCGGCGTGGTTTTCAGCAAGAGCGAGCTTGACGAGACCTTCAATGGTAACTGCTCTCTTTGGCAGAGATTCCTTATTTATTGCAGAAATGTCAAGTTCTACTTTTTGTGCCTTGCGTTGCCATGGTGAGCTGTTATGTTGAAGAATGTTCCTGCACAGAGCAAGTCTGGATGTTGTTGAGCTCTGCTGCAAAAGACCGTTCCCCCACAGTCCTGCAGCGAACAGAGCCCTCTGGTGGTAAAGGTGGCTCATTACTCACAACATCAAAGAGTATTCAGAGGACAAGCGTTACTGCTGCATTGAATTTTAGGTCCTCTAAGGATGCCAAAACTGATGATACTGCATGTACGTAGGCTTCCCTTGATTAAAACTATTATTATTATCTTTTTTTTAATAGATGAAAGGTTTCCAGAATATGGGAAGGTGGAGTTTGTTTTCTCATATGGGCCAGAAAAAATCAGAGGTAAGCCACTGAAGCATCAATAATGTTATTATATTGAGCCTTGTTTTAAAACTGACAATGTCACTTGCTGTAATGTCAAATCAGGGGTCTCATCATCACCATGGTTACCATTAAAGGGCCGGTTACTCTTTTCTTTACCAACCAGCTATGTTGTTAGATTTCCCGCTGGTTCTTTGACTCGGACGTGAAAGAAAAGTGAAAAAAAAGCAATTCTGTCATAAAATCTCAAATCAAAATGTGCTACTTCTGTCATAAAATTGAGACTTTTGTACTAAAATTCCAATTATCTTTCTTGTAAAATCACATACACAAAAAAAGCTGATCTTTTTCTATAATTTCAGCTTTTTGTACTTATATCAAAGTTGTTTTCCCGGGCCAGATAAAACGACGCAGCGGGCCGGATTTGGCCCGCGGGCCTTGAGTTTGACACGTGTGTTTGAGAGCATCTTTTCGCTGTTGCCAATCATGCCGTTTCTTCCTCAGGTCTGGGCCACCTGGAGAACGGGCCCAGCGTCTCCGTGGACTACAACACCCAGGATCCTCTGATCCGCTGGGACTCGTACGAGAACTTCAACCAGCGTGGCGAGGATGCAGTGGATGGCGAGCACGGTACGCCTGCAGAACAGCTGAGCTTCACCTGCGCTAAATGAAATGGTTCAATCAGTTTTGACCTTCGAGTTTCTGAAGAGAAGCCCCCACCTCCTCCTCCTCCTCCTTCTCCTTTGACCTGTCAGTTAGGCCTTTAAATAGCCACTGCAGAAATAGGGGGGTGTCAGTCTCCCTGCTACAGGCTACAGCCCCCTCCCCCCAGTGTGGGAGGGGGAGGGGGCTGTAACCTGAAACACCCACCAGTGTCAGAGCCCACCTCCATTGCCTCTGTGCCAAAAGTATGAGCATTTAAAATACGGGCACCCCATATCTGCCCAAAAGACAACTTTTCTTGTCCTATGTAGCATATTTCATCGTAAAAACAAAGAATGTTTTCACCAATATTGTAAAGAATTGGTTCCTTTTGTGGGATAAGTAAGTGAGGATTAGGAGGAGGAAGAGAGGTTTTTAAAATTTACTGTAGCTACTGAGGATCTGACAGTCTTATTAAGTCCCTTGGATCCTCTCAGCGATGATGAGATCAATGATTACAGCTATAAACTGCACAAAAAACGAAGATGTACTCACTCCGAGTTGAGTCAGGACTTGGCAGTCGTTCCACTGCTGCATCCACTTTTATGTATGGGATTTTTTTTTTTTTTTTATGGCAAAGATCCATTTCATTTTTATGCACATCCCCAGAGAACCATTGCAGTAATTGCTGTGTTGCAAGAAGGTCAGTGGGAATCGCCAGGATTGCAAGTTTGATCCTAATTGAATAGACGGCCGTGTTCTCAGCGCTCAGCAGAAAAAAGCTCCCGGCCGGTTTGTTCCTTTCTCTAATTGCAGCCTTCGCTCTTATTCTTGGACGTGTGAATCTGGACATTGAGATGAGGCCGTTGCAGGAACGCAGGGTGGGTTTTTATGAGCTTTCGATGGACCGAGCAGGTCTCGGTTGACCAACAAGAAGAGGAAAAAGTACTTATGTATTGGAAGTGTGTCAGTCAAGTGTAAAACACACCCATACGCTAATGTTAATAAACGAGTGTCGATGAGGGAACGGTGTATTTTTACACACAAGTCACTCGTCGGGTATCATTTTAAAGCGGCAGACTCGTTTATTTGTCTGGGTGTTAAACAAACGCTGCGTCCTGCGGTACTGATGTCTTCACGCGTCTCTTCTGACTCTTCCTGCTGCCATTTTTATCCGCCGACCTTGGAAATCCCTTTGAGGGGAGTCAGTGAAACACGCGCTGCTTGAAAGTCGTGAGAATTTCATGCACGAGCGACATGGGGGAACAGGAGGAGCGTTTTCAGTGTTCTATGCATGCGTGACACATTGTGCGTGCCAGCCTTGTGTGGCAGCGCTGGCTCTTATGGGCCCTGCTGTGCACGCAGTGCACCTTGTGTATGTGGCCTCTGCTCCGCCAGCAGCAGTGTGGTCTGTGATCTGGGAGCACCTGTCGACCCAGAGGTCAGAAGAGTCGCAAGGCCACCATTTAGCTCTCGGAGAAGGAATGGGGCCTTGTGTGCTGTGTGCTATGACAGGCAGATATGTCCTTTAGAGGTGTCTGAAGGAGTTCATCTGGTGCTGGTGCAGTACAACAGCTTTACTTTACAATCACAGGTCGGGAAATGACTCGAACAAATAAAAACAAAACATGCACTTAGTGCTGGGCTGCGTTCCAAATCCCGTACTTGCAGACTTGTTCCTGTTATTTGGAGTGCATAGGTTAGTTCACATCACTGACTGTAAATGCTGGAGGAACTATCTGGTCATGTGACCCACAGATTTGTACAGAGAGCCTTTGAGCCAAAGATGCAAAGAGGCGGGGACAAAGCTGTCAATCATACCCAGTCATCTGATTGGTCAGTTTTATTGTTCAATATAAGTTTATCTGATGCGGTACAAAATAATTCACCTCTGTACAGTTGTTATGGATGTAATATGCAACCAGAGAAAATGCAAATATGTTTCATTCTGCTGCAAAGTTGGCACTTTCAGCATGCGGGTCGATGGAGATCTGCTCTGTTTTGGAGTCAGCAACTAGTGGTCAGTGGAGGAACTGCAGCTCTTTGTGAAACACTTGATGGTTGTTGACGTGTTTTTGCTGAAAAAGAAGACGGGGGTCCTGATATTGTGCTAACAATGGCGCCTCTTTAAACTCTCATAACAGCGAAGATCATTTAGACACATTAGAGCAAAAACTTGGGTTTATAAACACAGCAGACAACTGATTGAAAAGGAAACGTGGTAGTTGCACCTTTTAATGGATTCTGTTGAACAAAATTGTCTTTTATAATAATTATTTAAATCCAGGATGAGCAGTTCACAAAGTTTAAACATCTTTTTATCACTGAATTGTAATCATGCTGAAAGATGTCCAGATGAGAAAATTTGTTCAAAAATAAAAATGTGAATAGATAAATGAATACAACCAAAAAAAAACCCATTGAATGACATTTATTTAAGTAATGCATTTAAAATTAGACAGCATTAAATTAATTTCCCTTTGGGGATTAATTAAGCATTTGTAAATTAAATTTAATTACACTTAGGTATTAATCAAGTATTTTTAAATAAAATAAAAATTAAATTAAATTAAATTTACTTCTGGAATTATTAAAATATTTTGAAATAAATTAAAATGAAATAAAATTCCCTTCAGGGATCAAGGAAGTATTCTTTTAAATTAAATTAAATTAAATTAAATTAAATTAAATTAAATTAAATTAAATTAAATTAAATTAAATTAAATTAAATTCAGGTGTTAATCAAGTATTTTTTTTAAATAAAATAGAAAAAAGTAAATAAATAAAATTTCCCTCCTGAAATTAATCAAATATTTTAAAATAAAAATTCAGAAATAAAATAAAATTCACTTCTGAAATTAATAAAGTATTATTTTAAATTCAATTCAATTCAATTCAGGTGTTAATCAAGTATTTTGAAATAAAATAGAAAAAGTAAATAAATAAAAATCCCCTTCTGAACTTAATAAAGTATTTATTAAATCAAATAAAACAAAATTCTCTTAGGGGATCAATAAAGTAAATTAAATTAGATCAAATTAAATTGAACCTTTCTACTTTTTTTTGATTCTGCATCAAAAGGCTAAATTTTAAAAGTCAGATCAGGTTTGTAAGTGAACGTTTCCTGTGTACGCATGTACTTCACATTCCAGGTTACAGATAAAAACAGATTACAGACGTGCTGCATATTACAAAACCAGCTTAACTTTAAGTAGGGTTTGTGTTGCTTATTTAATTAAAGCTTTTTTTCTTCATATGTGTTTATTTTTAGACCAGTGACGCACAAATGCAGGTCACAGGTCAGAAAGGTCGTCTCACGTGTTCAAGAGTCACAACACATTTAGTGCAGAACAGCAAATGAAGATTAAAGTGGAATATCACGAGTAATAAATGCTAATAAAAACCGATGATGCCATGAGTGCATGCAGTTTTTACTGTAATGATTCCCTGATGTCCAGGAAATGACAACCACCACTAAAAGTGGCGTCTGGCCACAGCAGAAGCGGCGTGCGGGTGCCTCCCCGTGTGTGTGGTGAAGTGTTCAGTGGGGCGGCGGGTCCGGGGACGGCGCTGCCTTCCTTGTTTACCGCCCTCCTCCCTTATTTGGCAGGGGCCGAGCCCTCAAACATGTCTGGAATAGCTGGATAGAGACAGACGGAGACAGATAGAGAGACGGACACAGGGAAGCTGAACGGGGGAAGAGCAGGCTTCCTCCTTAAAAAAAAAAAAAAAAGAAAGAAAGAAAAGAGAGCTTTTTGTATTTGTTGAATGAGATAAAAACGCGGAATCAAGAAGAGCAGCTGAACAGCACTGACTGGTGAGTGGAAAGCTTTGACTTACAACCGCC
>JBAMYA010075309.1:0-24445 GCA_037176975.1 Arrhamphus sclerolepis | reverse complement strand
CTCTCGATGTGGAGGAGCAGCAGTTCTACTCTGAGCTCCTCCTGGATGACCGAGCTTCTCACCCTGTCTCTAAGGGATGGCCACCCTGCAGCGGAAAGTCATTTCAGCTGCTTGTACAGGTGATCTCGTTCTTTCGGTCACCACCCGCAGCTGGTGACCGTAGGTGAGGGTCGGAACGTAGATCGACCGGTAAATCGAGAGCTTCCCCTTCTGGCTCAGCCCCTTCTTCACCACGACAGATAGTGGTGAGCCCACGAGAAAGGGGCCAATGTTACCCTTTCGGGCTGAGCTGACCTCGCCCCATGAGCAAAGACCCAGCCATCAGGCGCTCACCTCCGAGCCCCACCTCCAGGCCTGGTTCCAGAGGGGGCACGCTGGTGACCAGCTTCCAGGCAAGGGAATCTTGGCTCCAAAGTTAGTTGTCATCATAGGGATCTTATGATCCACACTTTGTCTGGTCCCTCCCCTACCAGGGGGCATGAAGCCCCCGACAACAGCTCCTAGGATCACTGGGACCCACAAACCCCTTCACCATGATAAGGTGATGGCTCATGGGGGACATCATACAACTTCACATTAAGCTTATTAAGCCTTGAAAGTGATTAGCACAAACCCATGATCTCAGTTTGAAGTTCAACAGAAAATATACTTAATGCAAATTTACAAAACAAACAACAGCTTTATTCATCTGGGGCAGGACCTGGGACTGGGTACATTGTTACTATGAAACAGAAAGCTTTGCCTGTTCAGTGTGACTGTGAAGATACTTTTCTGTGTCATAAACACCAAAACAAGAATGCTGCCTCTGACTGAATACAGGATACCTGTCAATCATCTCTTAGTTCAAGCATTCAGGCTCCTGAACATTATTTACATAGGGAGAAGTGAAGTCTGTGGCTTTGATATGTACATGCGCTGCACGTGCACGCACACACACACTGGAGTTATCTGTGACAACTGATTGATTGGCATAAACCATGTACAGTGTAGCCCCTCAATTAATTAATGTAAAATACAAATGCACAGTCACACAAAGATGCAGAAACTCACAGCATGTAAGACCCCCTGGAATGTAGATTAACACTGAAAACTCAAAGACATTCTCAGATTTTCTGTGAGCATTTTCTTTCACAAGTGAATGAATGCACAAGGAGCATGTTGTTAAAAATGTAGCAAGAAGTTCACTCTGTCCCACTCTCAGATCTCCTGCATGTCTTCAGTTAGGTCAGGGGGATCTGACACTGTTGGTCAGCAGACAGAATGGGACATGTTCCTTTAGATGTTTCACAGAAAAAAAAACATTTCTGTGCTTAAAAGAACCCAAGTGTCACCTTAGTGAGACAGCATTCGTGCAGCTCAAGTCCCAGGAGACAAATTAAAGTCCCACTTTGGCAATTTAATTCTCAAGCCAATGCAAAGACTTTGCTGCATGCTTTTTCAGCTGTAGGACTGAATGCTGTAACTCTGCTTTCCTGTGTCCCCAACATGAGCATACCTCAGCCACAACTGCTTTGGCAGTCAGCAGCATGAATGTTGATAGACATCTATACTAGTAACAACAGTAATCACTACTCACAATAAGCACACTCTTAAATCACTTTTCAATAGCCAAATACATCCAGTGAGAGGCCAATCCATACAAAGAAAGAAAAAGAAGACACAAATCTCTACCAGTTCTTTTTCTCTTTTCCTCAGCTCGCTCTTCATCTCAGTACCTCCCAACATCCGGCTCCTGCAGGAACAGGTGTTTTGAGCTGATGGAGGTGGAGCCACCCAACTGCCGCTGTGATAACCTGTGTAAGATCTACAACAGTTGCTGCTCTGACTTTGACCAGCTTTGCCTACGGACAGGTACTTGGTCTCTCAACCTCCCACCCCCAATTCTCACACAGTTTTAATACCTCTCTTATTGCTTTTCTCTCTCATCTTTGATTTGAAGACCTTAAATACCCTTCAGATTGTGTTATCTGTCAGAGGAAAGGGACTTAAGGCTGCTCTTGATGGTGTAAGTAACATTTAGGAGGCCAAATAAAACTGTAAATCTGGGGGAAATGCTTGTAAATCTGGTTATGATTACTTTTTTTCTGTAAGTAATTTGATTCACATCCGTTTCTATTTGTGTATGCGAGAGCTGGGAAAGGTTTTCTTCTTTTCTTCTTAACAGTATTTTTCTATTTTTGTAAATTTATATTTTTACACTAGTAATAATCTTAAAGTAAAAAACATCTGACTTTCTGAATTGTTGCTCTCCATCATTCTAGGAAGTCCATCGTTCTATAGTAAGAAATAATATTTACAAATGAAAGGTCACACTGTACAAAGCCCAGAGAACACATGATAGCACGAGAATTAGAAACGCCCATTTAGAAGGGTTTGTAAGCATCCATCCATTCATCTATCCATCCACCCATCTATCCGTCCACCCATCCATCCATTCATCCATCCATCCACATGCCCACCCACCCATCCATCCATCCACACATCCATCCATCCACCCACCCGTCCATCCATCCACACACCCATCCACCCACCCGTCCATCCATCCATCCATCCACCCATCCATCCATCCACCTCAACTTCAACCACATAGACTCCACATAACTCCTGCTAACAGAGAAATGTGTGGAGGATTATCATGTTAGCATTTTCGTGTTCTTTTATTTGCTTCTACTAATAAAGAATAAAAAAAAGAATAGAATATGTCAATTAAAGCTTTAATGATATGCACAATATTTATTTGGCTGAAGGTCCATTTGTCTGACACCACCAAGGGATACCAGAGAATGAACAACGAATAATGATTTTCTCAGTTCTTATAGTCAAAAAGGAGGAGTTTTTTGTTTTTTGTTCATTCCTAAGGTATCTAGCTTCACTAGAGGCTGGGGGATGGCACCTAAACCTATCACGTTTGGAGTTATCCGTTCTTGCTCATTGTTCTACCTAAACAATGAGAGACTCAAGTCAGCAACTTTAAGTAGTCAGGAGTCAACAGATTTTGTGAAAAACAGGAAGGATCCTACTTAAAAGTAATCACTTAGCAGTTGTGTTGAATCTTTCCAGAAACTTTTAAGCCATGTGATTAAATCTTAACAATCTAATTACAATTGTAGAGCTCATAAATGCATAAATGTCCATATAAGGAATCTGCTTGATTTTTCTCAGATTCCCAGATTTCCCAGATCGATGCTTTTAAATATAAAATGTCCAAAATTTTCTGCTGGGGGTATCCCCCACAGAGGGGTTGTATTCCTCTCACCTATTTCACCCCGACCTGTTTTCATGCCTATATTTATCACAAATTAAACGTAGCTGCAGTTCGGGATTGGCTGGGACCCACTGTGGTTCAGCTCTGGTGTGAAGTTTCACAGGAAATGTTCATTTACTTTGGGTAACATTATAAAGTCAGGCTACAGCAGCTAACATTAGCCTGGACTGCGGCTTTTACTTGATGGCTGTTTCCACTGAGGATAGCATGATATTTAATTCAGCTATCGACAACATTTCGACAAGCACCACCCCGACAAACCACCAAAATGACTCAACCACACCCACGACCCCAAACTAAACCACCGCAGACAGATGCAGGGCCAGCGGCAACACTAGTGTTAGCTTGTGCTAAATGGCAAAACACGAACAAGCATTCAAGTTTAACTGCGGTATAAACGCAAAACTCATTATTTGAAAGTATTTCCATCTCCCTCATCTGCTGACTTGCCATGAACAGCAGGTCCAGATCCTCCATCAGAAGAAGTCTGCTGGCTAATCCTGCTGTGTTCTGTCCCAGCTTCTCTAAGCTGTCTGCTTTGAAGTGGTTCACACACAGCAAGATTGCTGCTGGAACATGACCATCAAAAATGAGATGGAGCCATGCAGTTGTTCTGTTCTCTTTGGCTGGGAGAAGGTGAAGGACTTGTGTTGTTCTTTGCAGCCAACAACACAACGCTTCACGTGTGACTTGCCTGCAAACCAAAACCCTTGATCTTCTACTAATCTAGTGGGTGGGGCTCTGGGAGGGGTTGATAGGTGAAGGGTGGGGCCAGGGCTGGTCTTCCCTGAACTGACATCACAACAGAGGAGGAGTCTAAACGGCTCATGATTCCTGACGCCAAAATGGTTCCACTGATTCACAGAAAATTAATGGATGGTCTGTTTTTGCACTTGGAGTGTTTATAGGAGCAGGAGAGATGCAAATGGAGATGGAAAAGGATGCTAAAAGTGATTTGCATAATAGGTCCCCTTTAACACACTGCGTCCTGTTTGTGCATTGAGACGCTATGTTGACAGAACAGCTGGCATCAGGACGTCTGATCAGCTGTTACCTCATTGGGGCCTGTGTCCCGTCAGAGACTGTCGCACCGGATAGTGGATGCTATGCACCTGTCTTACAGGTGTAGAGGATTAGCGCTCACTCTACTTGGAGCATGGCCACATCATGGGCCTTGTTTAGAGGGGTTGCTGTTGCTGATATTTGTGCAGCAGCCAGCTGGACCATGTCTCACACTTTTGTGTGCTTTTACAAACTGGATGTAGCTCATCCAACACTGGCTCATGCAGTGTTGGAAGCAGGATCTTCAGGTGCAGGTCAGTGCATGGCCTGACTTGCTGCAGGACTTCCGTAGTAGGTCAATTCAATTCAATTCAATTTATTTATATCGCGCCTATTTACGACAAGTCATCTCTAGGTCACACTGAGGCGATTCCCACAGTGAAACACCTCACTCTGTTCTCAAAGAACCAGGGTTTACGCTAAGTAAGCCAACGTTTTATGTTCAAACGTTTGGTAACCAGGTATTTGATTTCTTCTCCTGATCCAGGTACCCAGTTTTGTTATGCTTTCCAAGTGTCTTTGCTGCATATGTGAGACTAAAGAAAAGTCAAAGTAGAGATGGCAGGACATACACACACACACACACACACACACAAGGTGGCAAATGTGTGTGTGAGTCCGATACCATCATGAGTTTGTGTTTCTGTCTACATTTTTTCAAGAATGCGCACAGCTGTTCTGAGCATTTTATACTGGAGTCTGCATACACACATACACACACACAGACACACAACTCTACAGTAAAAGGTCATCTGCCTCATTTAGCCGAGTTAAAGTATTACCATCAATACTGGGATTCTTTATAAGTTTGTCCTTCACAGCGAGCAGTGAAGCATAATTGCTTAAATATTTTATGGGTTAGCTCTGCATTTATTACATTTTCATGAGGTCAGTGTGTGTGTGTCTGTGTGTGTGTGTATTGAGTTATGTGGTTGAGTTTAAACATGTCAGAGGTAGGTGAAAAGGGACTTTACAAATCAAAAAGCTTTTTATTTGACATATTCATCAACCAGCATCAACAAAGATATATTTTTTTAACATGCAGCATTTCTTGTCCACACTTCATCAGGTTACATGAGTGTCCGTTAATGTGCTCACAAAGACGTATACTGTTAAGTTTCACTACTGACAGAAAGCAGAGGGAGTTTTGAAGTGTGTATATAATGTTAGTGAAACTTATTATCACCACCTGTCACCTCACGTCTTCAATGTGGCTCTTTGATACACAGACTGAAGACTAGCTTTTACTGCCGCAGCCATCTGCTCTCTGGTGTGTGACTGTAATATTAGCAGCTAGGGATGATTTAAAGATAAAAAGGAAAGAAGTCTCTCTGGCCACCTTTACTCTTTATGTTTAAAGGTCCAACGACAGATTCAGCCATAATTCTCCGATGAGAGAAAGTGATGAGGCACAACAAGTCACCGCTGAATATTCACAAACTAACTGGAGAAGAAAGAAGTATTATTTCTCCAAAATTTGAACAGAAATGATGCTGTATTTGCATTAAACTTCTACAACAAGCATGATTTACTTTACTTGCACTTTTAATGAAGTCAACTAATATTTTCAGTCCTCTGTTTAGAACATTATGTTTGTGTTAAAGAAACACTGGTGCATTTTCTTTTTTTTATGACAGTAACTGCATTAGTGTGAGAGATTATATCCTCCACAGCTCCCAGCTTCTTGTTGTAGAGAAAGACAATATCCTCCACCACCACCTTTAAAATGGCGGGAAACATTTGAAGAATCTTTAAAAACTGCGAAAGAGGATGCATTTTCCTTTGGGAAAGACAATAAAAGAGTTAAAAAACACACACACACACACACCAATGAATAAACATTATTATATGATCTGCAATTTCCTGCATTAATTTTTTTCTCTTCGGACCTTAATGCCACAACAATAAACTGTCTGTAGTTACCCTGGATTCTATAACTTTGGCATCTACTACAATGAGTTATCTTTGACCAGGAATTTTCCTTGTTTTACCTCTGTAATATTGTAGGGAAACTGGCTGATGCATGAATGAATGAATGAAAGAATGAATGAATGAATGCCCTTCCAGAGCCTGATTCAGTGCAATTAACTGGTTTCCTTAGTTATACTGCTTTTTAAGAATTGGCGAATACAGTAATAATGAACAGGATTTGCTTCTCTGTAATGTGTGACTGGCCCTAAACAAGTCAGCTTAAGTGAACTGAACTGGTCAAACAGGAAGAAAAGATCAGTGCAAAATTTGAGAAGAAATTTTAAAAAGCAGTTTCTTCTTGCTGTTGAAAAGACTTCAGCATCATCATAAAGAATGGGAGAGGGAAAAGTCAATATGCACATGTGGGGGCAGCGAGCAGGGTCATTGTTTTCATTTCAACTATTTGCTACTTGAAACTGCTTCATATAAAATGAAACCACAATCCATCCTCCACATCATCACTGTGGTCAAAAACAAAAATCCCATACAGGCAGTGGAAGAAAGAGACATTAGTTGTGTAGGCTATACTAAATGCTAAAAATAAAGAATGTATTATCACAGTGATTTGTCAGATAAACGGTAACATACAGACAGAGCATCTTCATTTCCTGTGCCCCTGCCTTCAGTTTCAGTATAATATTTTTGCTCTTGGCAGAAGTGCTGTCTAATATTCAAAAGTATATTTCTTTAAAATTTCCTTAAAAACGTTTACATACATAACAATCAATTAGTTATCAGTATCTTTTAATGGGCTGTATGTAATCCAAAGATGACAACAACCTTTAGCGCACCATTCTTTTTCAGACCTGGGTAATGTGCGGCCCACGGGCCACATCTGGCCCTCTGACTAGCTCTGACCGGCCATGAGATCGTTGGTAAATCAGAAGTCAAAATAAAAGTCTAACTACGACATTGAGTTGGGTGCACAAAATGCAACTTCACAGCTTTTACTTTGAAGGCAGCTGTTTTGTTTGACTTTTAAACTTTTCCAGTATGTTAAAGGTCACAAATTTGAGGTTGTTGAAGCACCAAAAAAAAAAGCATGTGAAGGATTAATGTCATGTTCATTCCAATGGACGGTGGGTTTAAAGGAGTTAAAGATGTCATCATTGAAGTCTCCCTTGACAACAATAGTAGAATTTATTTGCACAGCACTGTTATTAATGTCAAGAAGGGCAACATTAATCAAAGTGGCATGGACGGGGCATCATTTGCACTGATGGCTTTGGGAAGGCGGTCGCGTGGCAGTGCTCGGGCCCGATTTTCACCTCTTGCAGCTATATTTTTATTTGTATCTGTTCTGCACTGTTTTGGCTGGCTTTCAAGATCTTCGCTCTTAGCCCTTAAATATGTAAGCTAATGTTAAAAAAATACAGATTGATGCAGAATGCTTTTAACAAGGCATGGACTAAATGTTTATTTTCTGAAGTCAAAGGCAAAACTGTTGTAATAGGACCCCAGGAAGAGTAGCAGTCAAAATGATGACGGCTAATGGGGATCCAAAGAAAGAAAGAAAGAAACTGTGTGCTTGGTTTCTGGAGAACAGATAGCTGTGTTTAAGGTTTCCAAATTGAATCACCACTATGAGAGTAAACGCGCAGAGAAATACAAGAACTTGACTGGTGGGGAACATGCATCTGAAGATTTGCTAGCGAAACTGTTTTACAAAGCTCCCCTCATCCAGGGTTGCAGCAGTCAGGACCAGCTTTGTAATATCACACAAAATTGCAAGAAACAGTGACTCATTCTCTGATGGGGAGTTTTGACTCCGCAGCGCTAATATACCCTAAGAAAAAACAAGCGTTTGCAAATGTGTCCCTCTTCAGGCAAACCATAGAGAACCAGGTCGAGGACATCACAAGGAATTTGGAGCTCCAGCTGAAAGTCAAAGCGGATGACTTTTCTTTCTTTGGCTCTTGATGAGAGCTGTGATGTCTGCAACACAGCCCAGTTACTCATCTTTGTACGTGGGATAGCTAAAAACTTTGAGATGACAGAGGAGCTGGCAGCTATCCAGTCAATGAAAGGGACGTCGACCGGGAGTGATTTGTTCACAGAGGTAATTGCATCCATGGGACTAAATGGGATAAAGTGGTAGGTGCTATGACCGGTGGCTGCCCAAATCTGACTGGAAAAAGTGTTGGACTTCTGAAACGGATGGAAGACAGACTGAAATGAACTGAACAGTAACTGATAATTTTGCATTGCATTGTTCATCAGGAGGTGGTGTGCAAGTCAGTGCTAAAAATCACTAAGAGGGATGGCAGTGATGGATGCTGAGATGAAGTCAGCAACAGTAATGGTGTGTATGTGGTGGTGTTGTCCAGGTGAGTGGGCAGAGTGCAGAGCTGTGGATACAGCATCAGCTATGCTTCTGTTTCTGCAGGAGGCAAACTGGTGTGGGTCCAATGTGGGTGGGAGGATGTCCTTCAGGTGTGCCAGGACCAGTCGCTCGAAGCACTTCATGATGGTGGGTGTGAGTGCTTACAGGGTGGTAGTCGTTGAGGCACGTTGGTTTGGAGTGTTTCTTCACTGGTATGACTGATGTAGTTTTGAAGCGTGTTGGCACAGCAGCTCAGGGGAGGGACAGGTTGAACATGTCCATGAAGATCCTGATGAGCTGTTTTCACACGTCCTGAGCATGTGTCCAGGGATGCCATCTGGTCCAGCAGCCTTGTGCATGTTGATCCAGCTCAGTGCTGCATGGACATCAGTAGAGGAGAGGTTGAGGGGCTGGTGGTCTGCAGGGGGTGTTGTCTTGGTGGCGGTGTCTCTGTTGTCCTTCTCAAAGCGAGCATAAAAGTTGTTGAGCTCATTCAAGAAGGTGATGATCATGGATGTGGGGGTGGGGTTGTTGGGTTTGTAGTCAGTGGTGGTTTGGGGGCCTTGCCGCATGCGTCTGGGTTGAAGTTGGAGAAGTGACCCTCTATCTTCAGCTTGTAGCAGTGTTTGGCCTTTTTGATGCCTCTCCTCAGGTTTGCTCTGGATGTGCTGCAGGCCAGTGCATCTCCTGATCTGAAGGCAGTTTTAAGGGAACAAAGAAAGGTGAGCTCACTGTCTGAGGTGGGGGAGGGGGTCACGGTGTAAGCAGTAGCCATGTTTGTGTAAACATGGTCCAAAGTTACCATGCTGGTGGAATTTGGGAGGCACAGACTTTAAGTTTGAGTGATCAAAGTCATATGCAACAATAAAGGCAGCTTTCAGGTGATCATTCTGTTTTACTAATGGCTGCGTGAAGTTCATTCATTGCTAGCTTGGCATTAGCATCTGGTGGAACATAAGCAGCAGTGATGATGGTGGATGTGAACAGATGGAAAGGTCTACACTTCCTCTAAGTTAGCTGAGCAATGACTTCCAAGAGTAACCAAGTCCGTACACCAAGTTCTGTTGATATAGATGTACAAACCTCTGCTTCTGGTCTTGCCAGAGTCATCAGCTGATCTGTCCTACATGGTGTGTGGTGTGGTGTCTGGCTAGCTTGATAGCGCTGTGTGGTACGCCGCTGTGTAGCTATGTTTTGGTGACATGACAGTCCAGAAGTCTCTTACTGTGGGTGAGTCGTAGTCACATCTCGTCCATCTTGTTCACCAAGGACCGCGCATTAGCGATGAAGATGCTGGGCAAAGAGAGCTGAAGTGGTGTTAGCCTTAGCTTAGCTCTTATCCTGCCGCGCTTCCCTTGACTTTGTTTATGGTCTCGGTGCTGCCTGCGAGTACTTCTGTCTGGCTGGATGGAGTGTGAAGCCTCTGGTGTTCTGGAGATCTCAGTGGGAGACTGGCGATAAAAGTTTCCGAGAATCTGATGATAAGAATCTAATGTCTAAAAGCTCATGTCGGGTGTAGGATGTAAAGGCACAACTGGCCCGAAATGACGAAGAAAAATACTGTAAGATTGCAAAAAGTGGTGAGACGCCAGGACTTCCGATCTGCTCATGCTGCCATCTTGGTTCTTGTAATGTGGAAGAACAAGTCTGCGCATTAGAGCAAGGTAGGATGTTTGGTGAATCTCATCACAATCAGTTGTATGACTACTAACTCTTCAGTCCAGGTCTTGGGACCTGCTGCCCTGCATCTTTTAGATGGCTTAAATTAATCGGTCTTCAACAGACTTGTCAAAGAGCACTGGTCAAGGACACATTCATCGTCACTCACACCTATGCACACATTAACAAAACAAAACAAAACAACAAAAAAAAGAACATCTGCTGCAAGGTTAAAACGCATATATATCTTAACATTAAAAGGTTGTGCCAGTTTATAGCATTAACCATTAATATGTTTGGAGACAGTTGTTAAAAAAGAAAAAAAAGACTTGTAAAGACCCCAAAGAAAAGCTGATCCATTCTTTTGTATTAGTTTCATTTGGGCAGAGACACATCTAGAACACGCTGGACAGAGTTTCCCGAAGATCCAGATGAAGAACACTGATTTAGAGGTTCATTGTAGAACGAGCATTAACAGGCACACCACGAAAACTGCAGCACTGCAGTGGAAACACCACACAGCAAAAAACTGTTGCTGTTATCTATTATCGATTAACAAGTATGTACAAGCTGTTTACAAATATATGCAAACATTTACAATAAATCACTGCTAGCTGACTTTTGACTTGCACACATAAATTACTTTGCAGTAGTGGTTGATTTTTGTGTTTTCTATACTTGCTGTGAATGCATTGCTATTTATATCACCCTAATTTAATTCAACTGAGGTGCTTAAAATACTAAAAAATATTGCTCTTGCACAGCGTACAAGCCATAAATCATCAGCTGAATCTGGTGCACACATATACACACTGAAGAGGAAAGAGACAGACAAGGAGAAGCAATCTCAATGCAAACATGGTCCAGGGTCAGTACAGAGGTTCAAGTGCTGACGCTTGGAGATGATTAAGAGGGTTGTTTTATCCACACATACATAATAACCTGATAACAGAGACAACCCACAATTAGTTGTGGGTTTGCGTATATGGATGGGACAAGAGACATACTACAGGCTGGTCTCAAAGACATACTGTGGAATGACAGATGACGAAAAGAAACAGTTTATTGACTGGGTTGGCAAGGTAACGAGTTCTGCCGTAGGCTGCTTTGTTGAAACGGCTGAATCTTGCCAAGAAAATACTGATAGTGAAAGTAAAAACAATGTCTGTTTATGTACCTTAACAGCGAGTGAAAACTAAAGAAACAATAAACTAAAGTATTACCAAGGAAAATGGCAACTGCAACAATGATTGCTCTGAAGCATGAGCTCAGGTCTCTTGAGCAGATTACTCACATTTATGCCTCTCTGGTCCATTTCCACTTGTATTCCTTCAAGTGGAAATATGGTTCTTTGTGCTTGATCATTTGATCAATAAAATCCATGTGGTCACCATGAGAAGAAAGAGCAATGTGTCTACTACGACAAACCTGATAATAATTTTGCTAAGCATGTTTTGGGGGTGAAATTGCAGTCCAGAAACTAAGGAGCCCCTCAAATACCATGATACAAAACACCAGCCTGCATGCAAGGCACAGACACAGCTCATGATGAGAAACCTCTTGTTGAGTCATAACAGGGTTTTTCTCAGCTGTTGCTTTCAATGGTCTGACTCCCCTTGAAGAAATCTGACACCCCCGGGAGGATTTTCTGTTGTGCCATGACTTTTACATTTCGGCATGATACCGTGAAACTTGTCTTCTGGAAGTTCAAGTCTCAAAAACACACTCCTTTACACCTCTGTTGTCCCTTCCGTGTGTGGTCCCAAGCCTGAGTAGCTGACAATTTTTTTGATTTTTATCATAACCTAAGCAAATTCAATTAAAGATTTGTACATTTCCTAAGTTATACTCCATGTTTTATCAGTTTAATTATGCGATTTTTTAAAAAGTATGATGTATGAAGGTCATCAGCGAAGCCTTTTAAGCACTTCTATATTCAACTGGTTTGAATTATGTTAATTGCAAAATCTCAATGTGCTGAATAAAGCAAATTTAACCTTCAGCACTGAAGGAAATAAAATTCTACAGGGTTTATGGCTGATTTTTGTCAGACCTTCAGAACATAGTGAATCTGTTTATAAGTCTCTTGGGGACAAAAAAACAAAGCAGATACCACATGAATCAAAGTAAAATATTGCTTTAACGGTGCTCTGAGTCAGCATTACAGCCAAAGTCTGTCCCATCTATGTCCAAGTTTCCATGACGCTGAAATGTTCTACAGTTTAACGCACTAAAGGATGGTAACATCATATTTAGGGAAAATATATAAAACATGAAGAAATTTCTCCAAAGGACAAAATTGGTTTATATCTAGTCAGTTTGAAGTTACACACTGCAAAAATTGCTTTCTAAGAAAGTATTAAGTATTGTTTTAAGACAAATGGTCCTCTTTTAAAAGCATACATCTCATTTAAGAATTCTAGCCATTTTTTCTTACCCCATTGGCAGATTTCTTTTGTTTTTGCTTAATATAGGACATTTTGACTAGATTTAAGATACTGTAAGTTACCCTACATTCCTAAATCTAGTCAAAATGTCTTATATTAAGGAAAAAGAAAAAAAAAATCTGCCAATGGGGTAAGAAACAAATTCTTGGCTAAATGGGATGTATGCTTTTAAAACAGGACCATTTGTCTTAAAACAAGTATTTTTTTTACTTTCTTTGAAATCAGTTTTTGCAGTGCAGATCTCTTTGGCTTTTTAAGAAAGGGACAAATGCTGTTTTTAAGAGGTGGAACTAATATTGAAGTGCTTAATCAGTATTCAGTCCTACAACTCCTATACATGACTTCAATCAATTTCAATCTGAAAACCCTCTTCATTTGAATTTCCATTTGGGGATTAATGAAGTTGTATCTATCTAAAGTTAGAGTTACATCTATCATTTGTTTTCTGTATGCATCTTATAACACTCGTGATCTGGGTACACAAGCTGTGAACTCAGCTGATCAACCGTTGGAGCCTCTAGACAAATGGATTCTTCCTTGGACTTAAAAGGCTTCCTGCTCCTTCAACAGCAGTTACCGTCACTTATATCAGTTTACCATGTACTCATGTACTCCCAACTGGTGTTACCTCCGCCAAGGAGGTTGTTTTTGCCGGCGTTGGTTTGTCTGTTTGTTTGCAACATAACTCAAAACGTTATGGACGGATTTTCATAAAAAAATTCAGCATATGTCCAAACTGGGACAGCGAACAAATGATTAAATGTTGGAGGTGATCCGGATCACTGTCTGGATCCAGGAATTTTTTTATAGGATTCTTCATCATTGCGAGGACCATTTTCAGGATATGTGTATATATCTCCACAATAAATGCTCTGGATGTTTGGCAAAAAAAAAAAATACAGGACATGGTCATGACATCATCAATAATGTGTAAAAGTCTGATCCAGATCCTGGAATATCCTGGATACTAAGATCTAGAACATGAAAAAAGTCGGGGATTATCATCTTCTTCAGCACTGTGAGGTAACAAATGAAGATCCAGACGTGCAGCCAACACCAACCTGTAGCTGACAGTCTGCTGAAACAGAAGGATGTTAACAGGTTTGATGTTTCTATAATAGTTATGGAGCAGATCCAGAAGAAAACCACCATTACAGAAATGTTGATTTTCATGAATAACTATTGAACTAATAATGATATCAATGTGATTCCAATTGTTAAGTGTATGTTTACATGGTCAAAGAATCCAATATAATAAAACAAATGTAGGAGTGATACTTTTGGGTGTAAGTCACAATATGTGGAGTAACTATGCTGCTTGATGGAGGTCTGCGCTCTACGAGTGCTTTTCTAGTTGTTTGATATATTATCACTAAATCCTCCATAGGCGACATGTACATTAACTATAATCTACTTTAATTTAAAGTAAGAATGTGGTCTGATAATCATGTGTCTGTGTGTGACTGCAGGAGAAACCTGCTTTGCGTGGTCAAAGTTCCTTGAGCGGTTCCCAGACTAAAAAGGTGCTATATAAGGACATTGTTGATTCACCAAATGTTCTCAGTTGGTGAAAGATCTGGAAGGCGGGCCAGTTCAGCATCCAGACTCATCTGCTTCGGAGCCACGCTTTTAGAACGGATGCAGTGATTTAACGTCGTCCTGCTGAAAGATTCCAGGCCTTTGATTAGAAAGGTGTCGTTAGATGGGAGGATATGTTTCTCTAAAAGCTTAAGACGAATGCTTTCTTTCCAGACGTACCTCCATCGTGGGGCCTAGAGTGGTTCCTGGACTAGAAAGGTGCTGTTGTTGTGATCGTCAGAGATGGAAACATCATCCGTCCAGAGGATGTGGTATCCATGGTTTCCAAGAAGAGTTTCTGATTTGTATTTGTGTGATCAATAGAGTTTTCCATTTAGCCCCAAAGCATTTTCAAGGAGCTTTGGCCCCGAGAAGACAGCAGTGTTTCTGTTCAGTGACTTCTGGAAGTCCTCCTGAGCCCATGCAGTGATTTCCTGAACAGAGCCCTTCTTTTAAATGCAGAGATGCCTGAGGGCCCAAAGATCACGGGAACCTAATGTGAACCAAGTTTTCTCTTAATACTCAGAGAACACTCTGAGTCAGTCCATTAAAAGTCATCGATGTTTCTAAAACAATAACAGCAGCCTCTATTCTGACTGCCTGGTGGAAATTCTATAAAATCACTTACTCAGCTTTTGTTATTTCAAATTTTACTCCCATCTGGAAAAATCCTGACTTTGTAAGCAACAAAAAAACAATCAACTCATGGGCTGAAAAAATGTATTACTCAACTTTTACACATCCTTCAGTCCAACAGTCTGGGATCATTTCCCATCTGGTCCAGGAATCCAAGTTAAGTGTCCATAAGAATGGCCAATCTGGATCTTCCCTCTGCAGCAACAATTTAATGAATATCTCTTTCACAAAAAGACTCCAAATATACAAAATAATAGTTCTCCTACATAAAACAATTTATCTCCCATTTATAAAATGGGAAAAGGATCTCTCTGTTTCTCCTGGCAGTTGGACTCAAATCTGTAAAAAAAAAAGTGTATGTCCTAACTAAAAATGTGAGCTTACAAACCACACAATATAAAACTCGTCATAGAAATCATCACACTGGACAATGTTCAAAATTGGTTTTTCATCAGAGATGTGTCCATACTGCTCACAAAACACCCCTGACACGTATACCATATTCACGCCACCTGGAACTGTACATCCATTAAGCATTTTTGGAAAAGAAATCTCCGAAACACAATTTTGTTTCTTGGCCTGCCTCATCCCATTATCTCCATCACTCTGCCTGTTGGGAGATTTAACAAAACTTGATACAACTAAGAATAAACTTCTCCTTACAGGCCCAACAATCGCCATGAAAACTATCTTCATGAGCTGGAAATCAAGGAACACCTCTTTATCGGTGAATTTATCAGTTTGGAAAAGCCTGCTATGAAACCACATTTCTTTAGCTGGTCTCCTTCCACTGAAACCACTGAACCACAATCTGTCTGACCAGCTTTCACTGATTTTTTTGACCTAAAACATCTGGTGCAGTAACTGCATGGGGAGGGGGTGGCCTGCTGCAGGTATATCTGGGTCACTCCAACCCACTGGTGCTTTCCCATCATACACACAAAAACAAACAAACAAAAAGCAAAACAAAAAAAAAAAAAAAAAAAAAACAGCCATGGGCAACAAAATGCCCCTTGTAAAATTTACAAAGGGCATTTTGTATAACATTTTTCTTGTACAAATTTAGAACAAAAAATGTATCAAAAATGTATTTAGTTCAAAAGGTTGAAATAATAAAAAAAAAAACCGTGTCATTTAACAACTTGTAATTTTATGTCAAAATGTTGCAAAGAATTTCACATTTTCTGATTTTTGTTCGGATATTAATTTTCCGTTTTGATTCACAACACATTAGTTTCTGAATCTGACCTGATGAACAGAAATAACGGTTGCACCACGTGACTGCAGCACGTGACCGAGTTCAGAGTTGAAAGTCACCAGCTCTGCATGATGGCGCTGCTCTTGGGACGCTTGTGTCCGGCCCTCGGCGCCCGTGCGGCGGCTCGGGGAGGAGCGCGTGGGTCGGTGGCCGCGCTCGTCAGGTGCGGGCCGCAGGCGGACAACGGCGGAGCTCTGAGACGCTACAGCTCTGAGCTGAAGGACGAGCTGCGGGTCCGGTACCTGGACGGGGAAGACTCAGGTAGGCGGGACTCAGATCCACAGCCTGACTGGTTCATCCACTTTTTTTTTGTTTGCTTGTTTTAAAGATTTTGCCTACTCTATTGGCCTTTATTGAAAGTGTGCAGAAACAAGAAACCAGGGCAGAGAAACGGGGGTGACGAACCAGGACTCGAACTTGTCACCTGCTGCATAAGACTACGGCCTCGTATGTGGTCCAGTCGGCATGAGGAAAATATAAACTTATCAGTCCGCTCACGCAGGTCGGTGGATGGTCCTTAACTGCCTCAACCAATCAGATTGCTTGACTGTCAGTCAGCGTCACGTCACTCAAAAGTATCAGCCAATATGATGCAGCGTAAATACGTCATGCCCCCTCAGTGTAAACACATCTGGCTGCTCTGTATGGCAAGCAAGAGTGGCCAAACATCACCAGTCCTCAAATGTTTGAGGGAAATGACTGGAAACGGAAGTGGAAGACTGATTGCGGAAATTACAGATTTTCTAAAGGCTCTTGAATTTTGGGTTCACTATATGATTTTTACAATCCTAAAAGATTAATGGAAGCCACATTGCACAAAGTGAAATTGGTAGAAAATTAGTTTGCTGTATGTTACACTGTGCGAGTCTTAAATCATGGCTTTGACAGAAGCAGCGTTTCCACCAGCGGGGGTTCTGGGTAGTTTTTCAGGGCTAGATCATTGATGTGCGTCTGTCTTACCAGGAACGTTCCCGCGAAAAAGTCTTTCAGAAAACTATGGGATTTAAAACCGTTCCTGCAGTAGGACAGGTGCTCAGAGGTCTGGACGGGGGGCGTGGTGGTGGTGGTAGAGCTGACTCTCTGATTGGTTTTGTTGTGGGCAGGAGATGATGTCATTCAGCTGTCTAGGATGTGAGTTGTCTCTTCTCATTCAGCGCCACCATTATCATTCTACAAATGACACACAGAAATGCCACAATCACCTTTAGCTCCACCAATATTCTCTGTATCATTTAGTTTGTTTTACTTCTTTTATTTTTTCATTTTTGCTAACATCATCTTCTTTTCTTTCTCAGCGGTTGACAGAGTGAAAGTGGTGCGCTGCCGCCACCATGTGGTGTGGACTGGTAGTTCACATGCCGCTGGCCCTGTCACCGTACGTTGAGACAGGATAGATGAAAGGACTGAGGAGGTCGGTTCTGTTAAAATTCCAGCCTCATCGTTTTACCTTGAACCCCCCCGTTAGTGGAAACACACCTAGAAATAAATCTGAGCTTATTTATATTATATGTAAACGCAGCGTTGTCGCTTCAGAGGTGTGTGACAATTTCAGGTTTGCTTTTAATGCTCTAGTGAGTGGAAAGTTGGTGCTTTTGTGTAGTGCTGTTCATGTGCTTTGAAAAGAAGTAGAATGAAGAAAAATTTGTCTTTCTCCTGTCGCGGTTGTTGCTAGGCTACGGTGCTGCGTAGACGCCCTGATGTTTACGTTATTTCATGGTGCGTTCCTATTGGTTGGTTAGCTGACAGAGATTGTACAGGAAGCGACAGGCTGTCAAACTCTGAGACGATTCCTCCAGATTTGTGACACTTGTATTTCCCAGCAGTTTAAAAGCATCATAATCTTACTGTTTGTACTTTTAACTTTGAAGAAAAGTAACAGAGAATTTTTTTTTTTTTTAATCTCATAATTCTGGCATTTAGCAAAGAAAAATCATTTTGGTGATCTTAACTGACGTACAACAGGAAAAGCTTAGTCTGATTTAATGTCAGACAGTGATTTAAAAACCAAAAAGGTGATGTGTATTTTATACAATGCAAAGTCCAGGATTCAGCTGAATGAGCAACATATGATTTACCATCAGGAATTAATAAAGCAAATTAAATTGAACTGAGTTTTCTGTTCAGTAAAGGTTCAGATGAGTTTACTAGTTCAATACGACGTTCTCATTTTATTACAAAAAAATTAATCCCTACATATTGTGATGAAGTTTGTAAGAAAGTGACAACTACTAAAGAGGCCAGATTTTTAAAAATCGGGAAAATTCTAAGTGAGATAAGATTTGGTTGTAACAAATGGATGAATAACATGTCAGAAAACCAACCAACCATGTTCTTTTTTCCCTGCTGTTTACTTTAATTATCTCCATCGTTGTAAAGTCACTGATTAGTTTTGTGTCACGTCTTTGAGGCGTTCAGGTAAATCAGTCATCAGAACTCTCCGTCCTGTAAACAAGTACCGTACGGACAGTTTCAGGTTCAGCTCTGGAACACCATGCCATTGTGTTTTTCCAGGTTGTCATAGTTACTGAGTATCTTCACACCTGTCTTTCAGGTATCGTTGTTGTTGGACTCAATCGACCAAAAGCCAAAAACTCCATCAGCAAAAATCTGGTCAAAATGGTTCGTATCACTTTTTTTTTTCTTTCCCAGTTTGAATGACTGGAGGCAGCTTCAGTTCTGCTCATCTTCTACCAGACAGTGTTCTGACCCACAACCCTTCATAGGCTGAGTTAACCTCCAGACTCATGGAAGAACATTTTATCAATGGTTTTCCATTAAAAACAATCAGAAATTTTAAAAAAGAATTAAACACATTAAATTGAGACTCAGTTGTATTCTCATATCTTGTCTAACGTTTTACCACCATCACTGCTGTCGTATAGTCGGAACATAGAAAGTTCTCCACGGTGCATTTCCTTTCTGTGTCAGCTTAGATCTTTTAATAATTTTGTCTTTCTTCTCAGATGTACGAGGCTGTGGAGGACATCAAGAAGAACAACAAAGTCCGCAGCGTGATCTTGTGCAGTTTGGTTCCTGGTATCTTCTGTGCAGGTGTGGAGCTCAAAAATGAAATAACTGAATCCTGACGCTGCAGTTCCACAACAACACACCTATATAGCCCCTTTCTAGTTCAGGGACTCCTCAACGCACCTGGACAAGACATTTCATTGTTTATGACTGGAGTCCAGTCTTTTATGAAACGTGAGCTGGTGATCTTTATGAATGATCACAGCTGGTTTCTGACGTTGACGGTCACTGGACTCCAGTGAGCATGAGTCCACATGGAACAGATGTGGTGGTGGCGGGATGTGCTTTCGCTCAGCTACCAGGGAGATGTGAGCCCTCTAGGAACTCTTTTAACTCTTTTACAACTAGAGTTAAATTTGCCGACTTTTTCTGTTGTTAGTGGGGACTTTTGGGGACTGACGTGAAAACGAGTATCGTTACATTCATTTAAATGAGGTGTGTTGTGGCAGGGAGACATGCAGGACTGCAGTCCTCGAAGCCTGGAGTTGGGGACCACTGCTCTAGAGGCCTTTATCAGCAGTAGCTGGACAGGAAGGAGAGAGAGCGGGAAGACATGCAGCAAAGGGTCACAGGCTGGGGGTCGAACCTGTGACTGCTGCGAGAGGACTAATAGCCTCAGTACATGGGCCACTTGCTCTAACCACTGCACCACCCAGCGTTCTCCAACCTAGTGCTTTATTTGAATTTCTTGAAAATCCGCACTATATGAGTGTAGGTTACCATAGCAACCATGTGGGTTACAGGACTTGGACAAGGACACCAGATCTGATCTGATCACCTGCAGTATAGATGTAAACGGTCAGTCAGGAAGATCAGACCGGTGCTGGCAGCGTGAACGTAGCCATGGCGACTATTCACAGAGAAGGACATCTGCTCACATCCAGATCATTCTGCTCCCTGTGGCTGCAAGTCCAACAGTGTTTCCTACAGTCCAAGTAGTGGCGCTCCCCTGCTGCCAGTGAAGGGATCGAGTGTCGCGGTGTCGTGGCTTGTGGCGGAGTCGATTATCGGGGTGTATGCAAAGTCTGTGCAGCAGGTGGCGTTCATACACACTTTCTTAGACAACGTGTGAGACACAGATTTCACCTGGTGGCTGCCGACCGGGCAACCACCAGGTGAAATCTGCCTGCCAAAACAGTGTGAGGGGTGGCCCACAATTTTACACCAAAATATATGATGTATGTTTTAAATATTTATATTTGTTGTTTTGTTACATTAAATGTAATTGTAATCGATGTTGTAGGGGATATAAATGACATCATAGATAGATAAAACTTTATTGTCCCCTAGAGGCAATTTGCTTTGCACACAGCAAGAACAATTGCAGATAAACACATTAAAGAAAATAAATAAATAAAAGTAAATAGAACACTTCAACATCCATATAACACACAGTACAATCATATACCACCTCAGTTTGTTTGGGCTTATCTCAAATTATTAATGAGTCCTTAATGAGTGCCTTTTTGTGTTACATTTAATTGGCGTGTATCTATGAGCAGAAGGCAACAACCTGTAGTGGCGATGAGGATGGTGATTTGGGTCAGCAAGGTTAGCTTTAGCCTTTAGCTCTACCAGATTTATCCCTATCATTTTGCTACACATCCTTACAATGCTGTTTAGTCTGTTCTTATTTTGCAGGGTAAGTGACTCAAACCAACAAATTAAATAAAACGTTAAAACTGACTCGATAAAACAAGAGTAAAACATTTTCATAAAAACACTGTCAACGTTAAAACTTCTTAATTTCCGATAAAAATACAAGCGCTGGTGGGCCTTAGCAGAGACTGCATCTGAATTAGCCTCAAAGGTCAAGCGGTTGTCGATATTTGTAACGTTGTACAACCTCAAGCGCCTGTCCACAGATAAAAACCGGAGGACTTGATGGACGCTTCTTCCTAAACTCGATTAACATCTCTTTGGTTTTAGAGACATTAATGTCCAGAAATGAGCGATAACACCAGCCAATAAAATCCTTCAGCACAGCCATGATCACAGTCCTGATCATCAAGCAAAGACACAATTACAGAGACATCTGCAAACTTTATAATGTTCCTGTCCTTAATTTGGGAGAGACAAAAACACTAAATATCTTTAGAGCTACGACTCAGCTTTCATGTGTTGATTCGTGTTTTTTTAAATTCTGTCATTAAAATACGTCATCACTTCTCAGAATAACTTCATGACTTAAATACTTTATCAAGACCTCTGTCCTGTATTGTTAAATGTTAGAATATCAAATTTATTTGGGCTAGAACTGCTAGGTCTACATCCAACCCTCCTTTATCCAGGCTTGGGACCAAAGTGACCCAAAACAGGCACCTTGAGTTACTGGTCTCTGCTCTGACTGCAGCTGGGAGTACTGGGAGGCTGCTGTGAGACTGGCCGCCTCCCAGTGCTTTGGGGCGGGGAGCGGCTCACGACAGCACCCACTGCTTGTGCGTCAGCAACACCCAACCAGGCCATCATTGTGGTCTATGGAGACGAACGCAGACACTGCATGCATCACCTACGTGTGAATGCAGCCGAACTGCAGAAAGTCAGAGTCTCCAAAACACCAGAAAAATCTCCAATAGAACAGAAAAAGTCTCTAGTTTTATCACTTGTTGCTTTTGACCAAAAAAAGTCACCTGGGGAGTCATCTCTGTCCAGCAGCTTTGAGCTCTTCGCTCTGGCTCCGTTTCAGATGCAGAGTTAGGAAACCTGAGCTCCGGCCTAAAGCCTCTTGTTTGTCTCCGTCTGCAGGCGCAGACCTGAAAGAGAGAGCAAAGATGCACCAGAGCGAGGTCGGACCATTCGTTTCCAAAGCCAGAGCGCTCATCACAGAGCTGGGTAAGAACTAAAAGGAACTGCATACTTTGATTTGTCTCACTGAAGTTGGCTTCTTCCAGGCTGGGAACTCGTGTCTGGACTTCAGGATTTCGTAAGTGAAGGTTCACCCGTCTCAGACTGCGTCGTTCCCGTGTCACAAAGAATGCAGGGCTCTGGTGTGTAAATCAGCTGTGAGAAGACCAAAGTTCAGCTTGATGTTGTCTCTGTGTTTGCAGGAAACATGCCAATGCCAGTAATCGCTGCGATCGATGGAGCCGCTTTAGGAGGAGGTTTGGAAATGGCGCTCGCTTGTGACATCAGAATTGCCTGTAAGACTCACTTCACTAAGTTAACTGATAACTCTTGAAGTGGACTGATTCACAAACTCGTCGTCTCTCTTTTATATGTCCTCTGTTCTCCTTTTAATCTTACTGTATAGATACACATCTATAAAGCATCATAATTGAAGAGACAAACAGGGCTGTCATGTTTCCACCTGTAGACCTTCTCTGTCCACCCGTGCTTCAGTCTCTGCTTGTGCAGAAGACACTTTTCTGACTTTGTGTATTTCTAATTGATGTTTATGCTACACTGTCACACACCAGACATGTCACCTCCAGCTGAACCTTTAGTCTTCACCTATAGTTGAGCATTTTATTCAGCGCTCTCCTCCTTCAGTTCTTTCTGCCTGTACCACCTCCGTACACCCTGGTCTTGGGACATGCAGCACTCCTGCCTCCCCTACATACACATGAAAACATGCCTTTCATACGTAATCCAGCACACATAGACATAAGCTCCTCACTCATTAGTACCTGGCATAACGAGCGTAGCTCCTCAGTGCTTCAACAACCACAGCATCTCTTGACTAAGGTGTCCATACTCTGACATCAGCTACTGATGGACGGTTCTCAGGTGCCAGAGGTCACAGGTGTCCTCCTTAAACTCGCTCCAAGTTCCTTGAATTGTTTAATGATGTTATGCACTGTAGAAGGAAAATTATGGAAATCCCTCCTCATGTTTTTTTGAGGAACATTGTTCTGTCTCCATATCTTTTTTTTTTTCTGCACACTTTTTTGGACCCTTCTTTGCTCCTCATTCATGGAAGCTGTTTTTCTATTGGATGATCATCACCATCACCTGTTGAAATCACCGCCTTACAAACTCTTAAGTTGACTCATAGCAACCAGTTTCAGACTGTTGCATCCCTGCAAAACTGGATCAAAGTTAACTAATAAAATGAAGCTAATGAGAGAAAAAAGCTGAAATATCATGGGTTCATGCCGTTTGTGATAAAAGAAGTCAGTGACATTGACATTGGAAGTGCATGTGTATAATTTAAATTTTTTTATTGTTTGATCTCATTAGCAAACACTGCAAAAATGGGACTGGTCGAGACGAAACTGGCAATTATTCCTGGAGCAGGTAGGGTTGTTTTTTTTCTGTTGAGTAGTCCAAGTATTTTTGGTTAATCTTGGAGGCCACATCTCATCCAGGTGTCTCTCCTGTCCTCTGCAGGTGGGACGCAGCGTCTCCCTCGGGTCATCGGTGTCCCTCTCGCTAAGGAGCTCATCTTCGCTGCCCGGACCGTGGACGGAGAGGAGGCGAGTCGCCTTGGGCTCGTCAATCACTCCGTGGAGCAGAACAACAGCGGGGACGCCGCCTACCTGAGGGCTCTGGAGCTGGCTCGTGAGATCAACCCTCAGGTAACAGACTCGCGAGCAGAACTCTGCTTCAGGGACAGATCTGCATCAGTGTAGAAGACAAACAGCAGCCTTTTCCTGTTTTAATCAGCATCTGATTGTATTTCATTTCATTATTTTTTGGCTCCACAGGGTCCAATCGCAATAAGGATGGCCAAACTGGCAATCAACCAGGGGATTGAGGTGAGTCCTCACAAACACAGATGGAGCTTTATTTCCTCTAGCGCTCATTCACAACAAATGTCATCTCAAGGCACTTTACACGAAGACGAGTCCACTCAAAGACAAGCATGTCACCTCAATCATATTCTAATCCAAATCACCGTAATTCACTTAATCCATGAAATTCCAATAGAGAGCAGATTTCAGAATTCCTATACTGATACCGTACATACGAGAACCTGAGAGATTACACTGAATCTCCACTTTGGGTCAAATCTCCCACTGAGCGAGCACGAGGGGACGGTGGAGAGTTAAAAAAACAAAACACCTCCAGCAGAACCAGACTCAGGGAGGGTGCTCATCTGGGGACATCTGCTCATGAAGCTGAAAGCACAGCAGTCTTAATTCCAATAATGATGGAATATACTGTACATACAAGAAAAATTAAGAAAATAGAGTCTGGTGCGGCCCTGCGATGGACTGGCGACCTGTCCAGGGTGGACCCCTGCCTTTCGCCCAATGTGAGCTGGGATAGGCTCCAGC
>JBAMYA010075280.1:0-24453 GCA_037176975.1 Arrhamphus sclerolepis | reverse complement strand
AGGTGTTCCAGGCATGTCCCACCGGGAGGAGACCCAGAGGAAGACCCAGGACACACTGGGGCGACTATGTCGCTCGGCTGGCCTGGGAACACCTTGGGATCCTCCCAGAGGAGCTAGAGGAGGTGTCTGGGCAGAGGGAAGTCTGGGCGTCCCTGCTCAGGCTGCTGCCCCCACGACCCGGTTACGGATAAGCAGAGGAAGATAGATGGATGGATGGACAATCCTTGATTTGATTTGAAAACTCAAAAAGTCAAAAAAAATTATTTTACTTTTTAACATTTTATATTAAACAGTTGTACTTTTTTATGTTAAACATTTCACATTTTTTGTCTTATATCAGAAAATACCACATTTAAATACACTTTTTATGTATTTATTTTTCATTCAATGTTTTTTATGCAGTTTCTTTCTTTATTTCTTCCTTTCTTTCTCTTTTAAGAAAACACACAAGTTCATGAAATCACAATTCATTTTCAGTTTTTATTTAATTATATTTAATTGCAAATGATTAAGTTTATAATGTCATGATTGTTCATTTGTATTAGTTTTTCATCACATTTATTAATCTATTGGGAATAAGTGTGTCAAGTCCACCAAAAACAAATAGACAACTAGTAAATAAATAAATAAAGGTTTTTGTGGATTTTCTACTTTTGTTGTTTTGTTTTTTTTCAGAGGTTTGTGACTTTTAGATCACAATTTTAGAGTTATTTTGAGAACTTGCAGATTTCATCAGAATTTCTGACATTTATATTCACAAATTCGCAATTTTTCTCTTTTAATCTTTGGCTGTAAAGTCAGAAGAAAATACTTTCTGCATTTTAGTCTTCTCTTTTTGCAACATTGATGTTAACCAGGTTCTACATCAATTTGAGTTCACAGATGAACGCAGATTAACAGATTAATGCAGATTAAAGGATCACAACAGGTCATTTTAAAGGCTTTGAACCCCCTTTCCTCCCATCATACTGAACCTTTAGGGGCCTCCAACAGAATCCTGCCCAAAGCCCCCAGAAAGCCGGAAACGGCCCTGGAGGCATCTTCACCTACTGTTTCCTTCAAACTCATCACCTGTCTGACATCATCATCATCATCTTCACCACCTCAATAGAGCCGCGCCCGGATCCCACTGCCCCCACGCACGCAGGCATGCGCGTGCACATGCCAGGATGCTGGAGCATCTGGCGACTCCTCAGGAGCATCCCTGCCGGCCTCAGAGCCTCATCCGCGGCTGCAGGCCGGACAACAGCCGCACCGGGTCCGGATGTCCGGCCTGTAGGCGCGGACAGGACTGACAGAGAAACAGACAGATGGACAGAAGGACAGAGAAGAGACAGAGATACAGGCTCCCCTCCTCCACGCCCTACCACCTCCTCCTCCTTCTCCTACCTCCGCTCCAGATGCCGCCGCTCCTCCGCTGCTCTCTGCAGACCTGAACCCGGGCTGAGGCGCTGCTTGGAGGACAGAGCATCAGCGACGAACCGCTGAGAATCCGGAAGATCGATCTTCTGCTCGAGGATGCTGCTGATGCTACGGCATCCCTCGTCTGCCTCCTCCTGACGTACCAGCGGACAACCGCTGCGTGAAGACGTACCGCGGCAGCGGCAAGCGACAAAGGAAGCAGCGCGAAGACTTTCAAAATAAAAGCAATAGAAAGCAAATAAAATCACTTCACCTCAAAAGTGAGCTTTTCCATGATAAAAAGTTGTGAAAAAATTCGCAACTTTATTAAATAAGCATCATCATTTTCAGCATAATAAAGTTTCCATTTTTCAAAAGTCAATATTTTAATGAGCAGAAAATGTTAATTTTAAGGTATAAAGTGGAGATCTCACAAAATTCACAATAGAGGCTATGTGTTTACATCACTTCCGCTCTAGGTCATGCCCCTCTCAATTGGTTTGAGTAGCAAAACAAATCTCAACACTGTGGAGTGTATGGAGTTATAACAGTCCCAACAGCCACAAATGTGCAGCACGATTTGCAAATGCACAGGACAAGATTCACAAATGCACAAGACAATTTACAAATGCACGGGACAATTTATGAATGCACAGGACAAGATTCACACATGTATTTCTGATTCACACACAAATATAACTTGATCTAAAAATGGCTTCTGGTCTGTGGACTTCGCTGCATCTGTGACTTAATTTTGAGACTCTCCTGCCGTGACTCCAACTCACAAATGCATTTTTATAACGATCTGCAACCAGATATCTTTCTTGTTTCAGCCAATCATAAGAACGCACCTTACTCATGATCCAATCACATTAAACCATTCAAACAGCGCTATCTGCATGCAAAATTCAGTCAGTTAGAATGAATGTAGATTTGTCCTTATTATTCAATTCAAAAAGTTGCTTTGATCAAAAAAGTAATATTTTCAAAGAAAAAGACTGTTCAAATGCAAAATTTATATGTATACATATATATATATGTATATATATATATGGCAGCACGGTGGCTTGGTGGTCAGCACAGTTTTGAGGTTTTTCTTTTTATTTTTACACAAACATCCCACAGTGGGTGGAAGAAGTGTGTACATGGATGCGATGATGGATCGCTGGCAGCCATGACTTGCTTGTCAGAAAGATGTCGTTGGTGTAGGCACTTGTCACTCAAACATGTCTAACCAATGGGGAAGCATCCGCCCACCGCAGGATAGTGCTGTTTAAATGGTTTAATGGATTGAATCCTGAATAAGTCATTTCCCTTGTGGGGTGCGTTCTTATGATTGGCTGAACCAAGGAAGATATCTGATTGGTTGCAGATAATTTGCGTTAGAAAAATGCATTTGTGAGTTGGAGGCACGGCAGGGGAGTCTCAAAATTCACTCAGATGTAGCCAAGTCCACAGACCAGAAGCCATTTGTAAATCAAGTTATATTTGTGTGTGCATCAGAAATACATGTGTGAATCTGGTCCTGTGAATTTGTAAATCGTCTCGTGCATTTGTGAATCTTGTCCTGTGAATTTGCGAATCATCTTGTGCATTTGTGGCTGTTGAGACTGTTCTAACTCCATACTTATCCCCCCATGCGTTTTTTTTTTTCTTCAAACCATTTAGAGCACAGACTGGGTGTCAGGACTGAACATTTGCTCCTTCAAGGGGCTCTTATTGTGAAGGCTGCTGCTGCTGCTACGTTTAGCTGCGTGTCTTAAACAGTCACAGTCGATCGTGATGTCATCATCCAGGTGTGGATGCAGCGGCACTTTTTGTGCTGGTGACGTCATGGGAGGAAGCAACTACGGAGGAAGTTCTCAGTGGTGGCACCAGAACCAGACTTCTTGAAGGTCTCTGAAACTCCTGCCACACCTGTATACACCTGTGACTGGTCACATGATTGTTCCTCCTGTTAAGTCTGACAAAACTATTTTAGTTATTTTACGTAAACACAGACAGATACGAGCAGAAGAACCACATTTAACCCAGAAGCTAGCTGTTTCTGACTGACCCAGTCTCAGCTGTTCACCTTTGATGGCAAGTGAGGACTTCACAAAATAAAAGCCTCCCGAAACAAATAAAGCAATTGTAAAATAAAAGCCTTCAAATACAGTTAAATATGACACAAAGAAATAAAGAATCTAACAAATCTATCATTAGAATTTAAAGCTTCCAGAAACCGTCAAGGTGACATTAGAAAATAAAAGTCTTATGAAAATTTAAATGTAACTTTAAAATAAAAGCCCGGAATAATTTGATTTTACATTTGAAACATAAGCTTCCTGAAATAATTCAACATTAAATTTTTTTAAAGTATCTTAAAATAGGCCTAATTAAATATTACACAATGTTACAAAAAAAACCTGAATGGCACAGGAAAATGAACAGTTTAAAATATTTAAATTTGACAGAGAATACAACACTGTACTGTTAATTCTATTTTCCTTGTATTTAATGTTATTGTGCATATATTTTGAAAATATTATTGTTTTTTTTTTTTAATTATGATTTCCATTTAATTGCAAAGCTATTTGGTCGACTTTGTTGCTTTTAAATGTGAAAAATAAACACATCTGACCTTAACTTTGGAAAATAAAAGCTTCCTGAAAATGACTGCAAAATGAAAACTGTAATAATTGAAACGTGACATTTCAAAAATAAAACAATCAAAAAAAAAAAAAAAAAAACAACTCAAGAATTTAATGTAACATTGAAATATAAAAGTTGTTAAAAAAAACAACTGATTATAACGCATCCGACAATTCAGTTTTTTCAGGAACAATTTGCAATATCTGAAATAAAATTCCAACTTTACAACAAAATATTGGGATTATTGGTTGTAAAGTTGTGAATGTTCATGTCTTTTTTTTTTTTTTTTTACTGAATATTACAATTTAAACTGTTTAACATGTCAGATTTTATTTCCTAGTCACAAATCTTTGTTGTAAAAATCACAAACTTCAAAATATACTATGTAATAATACTAATAAAACATTTTGCACATAAAATCTCAAATTTCATTTAATAAGCAGATTTTTTGACAAAAATTCACAAATTTTCATTGTAAAATCACATTTGTAGAAGTGCACATTTTGATTGAAAAAAAACAACCCTGTTCTCAAATCTCAACGATTGCTAGATCCACATTTTAACTGAACATTGCAAATTTCTGTCTTTAAATACTGACTTTCACAAAAATACAACTTATACTAAAACTGCAACTAAAAACCTAAAATCCTATTTTTCTTATTGTAAAATCACAACTTCTGTATAGCTACATATTTTTGTTGTAAAAATTGAAAATTGTCATGTACAGTTTTGGTTGAAACGGGTGATTGAGAGCCAAGCTAAACGAACCTAAGATAAATGAAGCTGACAAACAGCAGTTTCATCAGAGTAAAGCTTTTATTTTGACGGGAAATAGCTGAAGCCTCAACAGGAAAAATATAGAACAACAGCCTGGAAACATCCTGGGAAACCTGGAAGGACTCGGAAACATGTGAAACCCTCCTGAGTCAACAAACACTGGAAGGATTAGAGCAAATTGCTGTAGGCTTTTACTCTGAAAGGATGCAGGAGGCACAGGGACAGGAAATGGCTTCGGATTATCGGCTTAAACCCAAAAGAACGTGTTTCTGCTGAAACCATGAAGAAGGTCTGAGAAGTTTCATATGGAACTTTCCTCTGAACAAGAAATGAACATCTGGAGCTTCAAATGAAGAGTTCTGCCTTCCTCACTTGCCTGCTCAGGTGAGATGATGTCATTGTGACATCATCTTAATGAACAGAAAACAATTGATCTCTTTTTGGATCAGTTCATGTTTAGAAGAACCATCACTCCCGTCTCTGCTTTGAGTGCTGTTGCCATGGAGACAGGTCAACCTCCTCCGTACCTCACCTGGAATTACAGAAGCAGAACCGATCAGGAACAGAGGACATCAGTGATGTCACAGCGGAGCTCATTGAACCTCCAGAGCTCCATGGTAAATTGGCTCCAGTGTTCCACGGCAGACTGGGTCCAGGTCTCCATGAAAGAGTGGAATCAGGCTTCCATGGTAGACTGGCTCCAGAGCACCATGGTAGACCTGGATCTCTGGAGACTCCGATCTGAACTCACCTTACTGCAGAACACAGCTTTTCCTGGATTTGGTTTGTTTGGGTCTGTGGCGGCCGTTGGCTCCTGTGGACACAGAAACGCTGTGATTGGTTGCTTTGTGGCAGGAACACGAAGGAAAAACGGGAACTGTGCTTTGATGATGTCACAGGAAACAGCTGAGAACCGCCTCAGAGCATCAACCTCGTATTCAACGTACGAGAAAATCTGCTTCAGGAAATGAAATGTTGTGAACAAACATGTTCCTCTACCTGCTGAAGCCACTCTGGACGTCTTTGAGGTTCCGTCTGTGCTGGGACCAGGATCTGGGTCTTCAGCTCCGTCCTGTTTGCTTCTTGCGACCTCTATCGAGCTAATAACCTCAAACTCGGACTCTTCTCCCCTGCTGAGGCTGTGGAAGTTTTCATCTGGCTCCTCTGAGCTGAGCTGGACTCCATCCTGTCCTGCGGAACATCTGGTTCTGGCGTCAAAACCAGAGTCCAACTCAGAGTCCAGGACTTCATCCTGTCCTGCAGAACCTCTGGTTCTGAGGTCAGGACCAGAGTCCAGCTCAAAGTCCTGGTCTTCATCAACTTCTGCAGAACCTCTGATCTTTGTGTCTTGACCAGAGTCCAGCTCAGAGTTCTTGTCTCCTGGCTGTTTCTGGTCCCCTTCAGTATCAACAGCAACAGCAGCAGTACTGGAGGATTCACAAGGATTCTGGCTGTCTGATGGTCCTCTGTCAGGTTGAGGTGAATCTGGTTGTGGTTCTGATTTTGAGGCTGGATCTGTAGAGACCTGGACCAGGTCTATGGCTGCCTGGGATTGGTTGGAAGCAGGGGAATCAGTTTTGTCCACAGCCACCGACCTTCGTACGATGGTGGGACGACCTGGAGAAGAAAACAGTGATGAGACCGGTACAAAGACAACCATAAACATCACATCACTGAGATCTGGACCTGGGAGACTTTTATTCAGAACCAGACAGACCCTGAAGGTCTCCGCTGGTCTGACTTCATGATTACACTCATGAAGCGGTTTAAACAAACCTCCTGGTTCTGGCTGGATGTGGACGTCAGCACATCAGTATTTTACATTTTTCATGAACATGCATCTGACTTTCTGTGACTCAGTGACTCCAGAGGAGGATCTTCCCTGATCTTACTCCCTGGTCTGAGACCAGTCCAGTGGTCCTCACCCTGGACTCTGCTTCCTCTCTCGGCTCGGGGGCGGGTCTTCCTCAGGTTGTAGCCTGTCCTGATCTCAGCCAGCAGGTTGTCGATGATGCAGCCCTGATCCGGAGCGTTTGGGTCAGTCCTGACTAGAGGACATACATCGTTGACGTCACACACTTCCCGTTTCTGGTACCCATGTGAGGTCCAGTACTGGTACTGGACCTAAACCCTGCAGAGATGGACTTACTGATCCGGTTGGTGGTGTCTCCTCTGAGCTTCTTCTCCTCTTCTCGCTTCTTCCTCTTCTTCTCCTGCTCTCGACGACTCTCGTTCTCCTGAAATGATCATCAAATAATAACTGAAATTGATCATCAATAATGGCAATCGACATCTTGAGAGCCTGAAGAGGTGACACAAAGACAAACGTGATCTTCCAGTTTCAGCTTCAAGAAACTGCTACGGCCAGAACCAGAGACACCAAGTCCAGTACAGTAATTACTGCAGTTCCTCTACCGACCACTAGAAGCTGCAGTTCCTCTACCGACCAATAGAGGCTGCAGTTCCTCTATCGACCACTAGAGGTTGCAGTTCCTCTATCGACCACTAGAGGTTGCAGTTCCTCTACCAACCACTAGAGGTTGCAGTACCTCCTGTGTGACAAACAATGAGCGCTGCCAATTTGTGCCAAACCTAAAAAGCTTGGATTGTGGATAGAATCAGATTTATCAGTGCTCATCAACAATAAGCCTGAATCTTTTATTTTGAAGGTCCGCCTGCTTCTGGCCTCTGAGCTCTGATTGGCCACTCACCTTGATGGCTCGGAGGAACAGACCTCTAAAGGTCTTGATGGTGCCAAATAGCTCGTCGAGGGAGAAGCTACCAATGTCCTCACACAGGTAGTTGGCCAAGTCCCGCCTCCTGTCCTCCACTGATGACATCACCTCCTGCAGCTGGTCACATGATCGCAGGCTCTCCTGATAAAGATGGAAGAAGATCAGGTGGGTCCTGATGTGTGTGTTGGGGATAGAGCGCTGCAGCTGAACAGCTGATGGCTCCTGCTGGGGGCGGAGCCTGCTGAGCTCACCTGGGTGGCAGACAGGTACTGCTCCTGCACATCTTCAGAGGCAGAAGAAAGCTTTTCCTCAGCTTTTTTCAGCCGTTTGATCAGAGAGTTTGTTTCAGACAGGATGGAGTCCACGCTGGCACTGCAGATGAAGCAGAGATGTCATGTTGAAAAGGTCATACTGTGTTTGCTCTTAAATTTTGTTCTTCATTCAGTGAAAGCAGATTAACAATCATCAGATGACATCTTCATCGTTCTGATGTAGAGCTGCCGTTTCATTTTAACAGACAGAGGTGATCCAGTCAGTCTGTTTACCCAGAAGCCTTTTCACAGATCAGCAGGTCATCAGGCAGCTTCAGCAGGTCTGGATGGTTCTCCTCCACCTCCTGTTGGTCACACAGACAGCAACAGCTCATTTCCACTGCCCCCCTGACCCAGATGACCAGTACAACCAGTGTGACAGGTGAGTACCTGCAGGATGTGGTGCAGCAGCGTGACTCGGGACTTGTTGGCTTTCGTTTCCGTCAGTTTGAGCAGAGTGCTGATCTTAAAACCTTCAGCGTTTCCTGTGTGGGTCCCCTATGATGCACAGTCACATGACAGATGACATCACATGGCCACTGCATCGCATCAGAAGTGCGTTCCTGAAAACATGCACTGTACAGAGTAGACAAACGTTCTCACGTAGTTGAGGAAGTTTCCCACGCTGAGGATGAGTCTGCAGAAGCTGGGCAGCCGAACGCTCTCCCTCACACCTGAACACAACACGGCTGTGAGCATAAACAAACTGATACCTGTCGACAGCTGCAGGACAGAGAGAGCTCACTGGCTGGACAGCCAGGTGGAGGCGGGGCTAACTGTGGGGCGGGGCCAACAATTACATAATAGAATTAATTCAATGTAGTTAGATAGATATTTTAACATGGAGGATCTGCAGCCTCTAGTGGTCAGAAGAGGAACTGCAGGTCTGGTCTGGTTGGCGTATTGGGTTGTTACTGGTTTGTGACTGATAATATACTGGTGGTGTATACAGACTCTGGCAGGCTTGATCCAGAACTTCAGCTTTGGGTTTCAGCGTCTCCAGCACACAGCAGCTCTCCTCACACAGCAGCATACACTCGATCCTCAGGTCGTAGCTGCGACACAACACACTCGTTAGAGGAAAGCATCTGCAGCAGACAGGTGAGTCTGTGTCTTCTGTCTTTTCACCTGGGGACATCCAGCAGCTGCAGGTAGAACCGGTCCACAGACGCCATCTTGTCCCTGTCTGCCTGATGAGACTTCAGGTTCTCCACCTGAGGACACAGAGACAGAACAGGTGCTGATGGAGGATGGAGCACTGGTGAAACCAGGAGAGGAACTGATGAGTATGATGAGAGAGGAAAGGTGATGCTAGTGAGACAGGGAGAGGACACATGAGAGTAGAGGAGAGGACAGGGTAGAGGGGACAGGTGCAGCACAGGAACCCTCTACAGACTCCAGAACAGACGTTTGTGGGTCTGATGTCATTCAGGCCTGTTAACAGGCCTGAATGACATCAGAAGCAACTGTTTCCAAAGTGGACCAAAGTGAAGCCCAGAACCATGTTTGGAGGAAACCAGCAGAAACACCTCAGACCCGCTGTCAAACACGGGGGTGGGGGGATGATGGTTTGCTGCTGATTTAGAGTCAAATATGCGTCCAACTGTCTCACAGCTAAAGACTGGCTTAAACTGGGTCGTGTGACAGGACAATAATCCCAAATACTGCAGCAGATCTACTGAAAAGTTCTAGTTAGAGTCCAGACCTCACGGTGGTTTTTAGGACAGGTACAGGATGAGTTTGGAGCAGTTCTGAGGTGCACAAGGACAGGGGGGCAGTGACGTGAACTCTGACCTCGTGTTTCTCTGGAAGCAGTTTGATCAGCTGTTTCAGGACTTCCACGTCGAACTTGGATCTGTCTCCTCTCCGGATCAGAGCCACGAACTCCTCATGGGAGCTGCAGGTGAGACGGAACAGGTGAGGCAGTCAGAGTACTGGGTAACCACGACACGAGGACCGAAGCTCCTGTACGTGGGCCCCTGCACCATCCAGCGGCCCGATTTTTCATCATTATTCTTATTTTGAATCAGCGCTATTGATCTATCGCTGTAAGGTTTCATTGTAAAACTTTAATGTCCATTAAACTTTACATAAAATTGAAATTTGTCTTTGGCAGTGGCATAAAAACAACATATAACAAAGACAACACTATGCATAATAAATACATTTAAATATGAATAAAATCAGTCCAATTTGCTCCAAAGAGGAGTTAAGCATGAATAGAAACTCATAAAGTGCTTTTATAAATCTAGCTGCCTCGTAAAATTAAAAGTCCTGGACATTTCTTAAGGATTGTTATGGCTGATGGGATGAATGACCAATGTAAGCAGTCTTTCTTGCTAATGGGACTGCTGGTTTCCAGCTTGATGGCAGCAGCTGTAAAGAACAATGGATGCGATGATCTTGGATCTTGGTAAACCTGTTACGTCTTTTTACTTAAAGTCTGTGTACAAGTAGGAGAGTTGATGTTGTTTATGGTCAAACCGAAGCTTTTCTCGTATAATTCCAGTAGTTTATTTTAAAAATCCCAAATTAAACAAAAATCACAACTTTCTATCTCAGCATTGCAGCTTTTTGTGGTAAAAAAAAAGAAGCTTTCACTTCTTTATATAAAACTGTGACTTTGTCAAAACATTGAATTTTATTCAATTTCTACCCTAAAATCAAGAACTTTTGCTCTAAAAATCACAAATTTCACAATATGTCAACTTTTTGTGGTTTTAAAAAAGTATTCTTTTTGTAAAATGTAAACCTTTACTAGTCATGACTTTCTAACTTCATATTACAACTATTTTGTCATAAAATATTCAGTTTTGCAAAATTGCAGCTTCATAACAAAATTATGACTTTATGTCCTGTAATTACAATTTCTTTGGATGCAAATTTTGAAATGTCCCAGCTTTGTTATTTTTTATCATAAAATCACACATTAAAAAAAAATTGTGACTTTTTGACATAAACAAGACAACTTTATGTCATAAAACTGCAATTTTTTTAATATCTTTAAGTTAGCAAATAAGAGTACTGTAATTGAGGCCTTTGGTGTAAAATCAGGATTTTTTTAAGTCTGCGACTCAACTTTTTCAAAATTGATACTTTTTTCACCTTAAATTACAATTTTGTAGTATAATTTTGAAGTTCATATAATTACTGTCCTAAAATGAAAATTGTATGCTGTATAAAATGTGAATTTCACAATAAAGCAACTTTTGTTGTAAGAAGCATGTTTTACATAAAATCAAACATTTTGCAAAACTGCGATCGAGTTTACACATCGAGTTTCTTCATATTACAGCTTCGCTGAAAAAGCTCATTTCTGTCATAATTTTTGTTATAAATTCATGAAAAATAAGCTCATCTTTTTGACGGCAGACTGCAAAATCAGTCGTCCAACAGAAAGGACACTTGTCAAGCTGGGGGCGGGGCCTGAGCACCACCTGCAGTCTACCTGTGCAGGTCCTTCCATCATCACTGCTCCCCCTCCACCTCCCCAGCCTCTCCCTCCCCCACCCTTACCAGGTGTGAACAGGTATGATGTCACTGCAGAGATGTCTTCCTATTGGCTCACCATTTGAACTGCTTGAGGAAGATGTTGAGGTTCAGGTTTTTCTTGGCATCGATGAATGAAATCTGTGAACGAGACGTTAGAAGTTAGGATCGGACCGATGGTGGACCACAGCTGGACCACAGCTGGATGGTAACTGTGTTTTACCTCTTTGGGCTCAGTCTTGATCTTAGATCTGCTTTTGGTCTCAGTTGGTGGTAGACTGAAGAGCTGCTCGATGCTGCAGTAATCCGGTTCCACCGAGTCCGAGGACACAGAGGTCCACAGAGACCGGTGATCTGCTGATGGACAAGACAGAGATGTGGTCCTGAGCTGGTCTGACGCAGAGCAGGAGAGCCAGAACCAGTGAAAACTCACCTGTCACCACTCTGTTTGAAAGTTTCTGCCAGTTCAGCTTCTTCATTCTGAGGGTGGGGCAGGGGGTGTGGCTAATGTGATGGATGGGGCTGTAATATGAGCTGCCTACGCTTGAAGCCACATGGGCCATGATGATGTCACCTGGAGGTGGAGGGGGTCCCATACCTGGTAAAGGTGGGGGAGGGGGAGGAGCTCCCATACCTGGTAAGGGAGGGGGAGGTGGGGGAGCTCCCATACCTGGTAAAGGTGGGGGAGGGGGAGGAGCTCCCATACCTGGTAAGGGTGGGGGAGGGGGAGGAGCTCCCATACCAGGTAAGGGAGGGGGAGGTGGCGGAGGAGGTCCCATACCTGGTAGTGGAGGGGGAGGTGGGGGAGCTCCCATACCTGGTAAGGGCGGAGGAGGTGGATGGGGTTCTTCCATACCTGGTAAGGGTGGGGGAGGTGGAGGCGGGGGAGCGGTCATGATGGGAGAAGCCTGTTGAGGCGTTGGTGAACTGGGTGATGTCGAAGCCTGTGATTGGCCAGGAGGGCGGTCTGGCAGCTGAGTCTGTATTGCCCTGTCCACAGTTTGGATCCTGTGATTGGCTGGGAGAGACTTTTGGGGGAGGAGCCTGTCTATCAGAGAGTCTCCAGGATCTGGCTGAGCTACAAGACAGATTAAAAACACCAGTTAATGCAGCTGTCGCACTGGTCCCAGTACAGGATCAGATCACAGACTGGGTCAGACTAGTGCTGCGCTCTGATGGTTCATCTATTCCGTCCAGACTTACGGTCCAGGGCCAGGAGGGTGGCCCTGTCAGTCAGCATCTCCAGAGCCAACCAGACGTCAGATCTGCTTGGATCCACCAGCAGCAGAGCCTGAAGGATGGACAGGAACTGCACAGCGGACGGACTGCTGGACACCTGGACGCAGAGGAGACAGGAGGACACAGAAGATCACAAGGAACATCTAATCCACAACAGGAGCTGCTTCTCCATGGTTCTTCAGAGGTAGCTTCCTGATACTCTGCAGCAGGTAAGATCACCTCCACTTCTGGAAACTTCTGTACTTCTTTGTTCTGTACTGGTCCACACCTGTCAACCACTAAACTCAGGTGTTTCAACCAAACCTGTTTTTTTTGGCCAAAAATCACAGGTTTTTGTTATAGATTAGTGAATTCTGCCAGTGGCGACCTTTCTTTGGTTTAACAGAAGCACTTTTCTGTCAAAAACTCAAAACAACACATTTTTTTAAACTGTGAAATTGTGCGTTTCATATATTTTTTTATTTTGCTTGTGAAATGCTAATTAAAATGTTTTCAATATTCAAAATTGTAACTTCTGTAAAATTCGAACATTTTGACATAAAATTATAATTTTGTCATGACATTGTCAATTTTTGTCTAATTTTTGTTGTAAAATCAGAATTTTGAATTATTGTGACTTTTTGTTGTAAAATATCAAAATTGTCACAATCTCTGATTTCATTTTTTTTTAAACATCAAATCATGACATTTGGTTGTAAAATCACTAATTTTGTGAATATTTAGCCAAAGGTAAAAAAAACAGATTATTATTATCATAGCAGTAATGTAGAATTTAGTTATTCACACATCACTACTATTACTAATAATAATGATTATTATTATTTTCATCATCATAATTATTATTATTGTGTGTAACTAAATTATGTCCTGGTCATGTGTGTAGATTAGTGTAAAATAATTTTATTCTGTAGAGTATTATTGATAAATGTGATTTTTTTAAGCCAAATGTTAAATAGCAGATGAATAATATTCATATTTTTATGGGACGCATTAGTTGATGCAGGCGCTGCACGTAGATCTAGAGTCAGGAGAGGTGTCAGGTACCTTGGTGAAGAGCGCGGTGAAGACCTCCTGGTGGTTGCTCATGTTGATGCCTCCGTACAGCCTCTGCATCTCCTCCTCATCCTCGGTCATGGAGTCCTCAAACGCATCACACTGGATGTTCAGATCCAGGTCCTCGGTCTCCCTGGAGACGGAGACGCATCACTAAAGGAACATAGCAGTCTCTGATGGTCAGAGACGGAGGTGTCAGTACCTGAGTCTGGGGAGCAGATCCAGCAGCTGCAGACCTGCAACACAAACAGGAAGACAGTCTGGTCTCAGTTCACAGCTTCACCATAGCCCACACCGCAGGAACCGTAGCCGGGTCGTACCAATGAACTCGTGCCTCAGCCGGTCCCTCCTCCGCAGGTCCTCCTGTCCCAGCAGCAGCACGTTGACCATGCTCATCAGCGTCACCATGTACGGGACACTGTCCGTGGTCTGGAGCTCATTCATGATCACGCTGAAGCGGTACTGCTGCTTCTTCAGAACCTGGACCGGTAAACACACAGGTGATACCAGCACCAGAATCTCACTGGCAGGATAACAGCACCAGCACCAGAATCTCACCGGCACGATACTAGTACCAGCACCAGAATCAACCAGTAGGATACCAGTACCAGCACCAGAATCTCACTGGCACGATACTAGTACCAGCACCAGAATCAACCAGTAGGATACCAGTACCAGCACTCGAATCTCACTGGCACGATACCAGTACCAGCACCAGAATCTCACCGGCAGGATAACAGTACCAGCACCAGAATCTCACTGGCACGATACCAGTACCAGAATCTCACCGGTAGGATACCAGTACCAGTACCAGTACCAGCACCAGCACCAGCACCAGCACCAGAAACTTGGCTTTCCATTCTATGCAGATAATCCTCAGATCTACGTCCTCCAAGGACTGAATAACGCAAACCAAGACCTTTACAGAATCGACTTAGCTGCTTCAGTACCACTAAGTATCGAGTCAGTATTTTCTGTTTCAAACGAAACGTTGTTCAACGTGAAGACCACTTTACTGCACACATAAAAATCGCAATTTTATGTCAAAATGTTAAGATTTTCTGAAATTTGAGATTTAACAACAAATCTCATTATCAGACATAAAGTTGCCGTTTTGCGACAAACTTTTTTCTCCTGAAAAATTACACAAAATTATTACAGAAATTTGCTTTTAACAGAAAAAAACTGAGATTTGAAAAATTTACAATTTTATAACAGACACTGTTGATTTTAGGACAAAAATTTAAATTATACGGAATTTACAATTCTTGTCAAAATATGTCAAAAAGTTGCAATTTTGTGAAATTTGTGACTTTAAATGAAAATGTGATTTTTACAACGATAGCATCGATGCTACGATAAACGGCATGATCTGGAAAAATTCACAATTTTACGACAAAATGTTAAGAGTCTGATCAAAAAAGGAGGCGGAGTTTTTACAGTTGTGCTCATAGCAACCAGTGTATGAGGCGGAGTCAGATACTCAACTTGACTCCACTCCCTCCTCTGCAGGGTGTGCCTATTTTGAAATTAGTGTCACAGCTTTGTGGTACTGTTTTAGAGTGACAGTGAAGAACTGAAACCTGATGACATCTGTAGAAAATGAAGTGACAGAGCTGAGTTTTGTAGAAGTTTTTGATTTGGTAACCTGGTAACCTCTGGTAACCTGGCAACCTCTGGTAACCTGGTAACCAAGCTTGGAGCTAAGATCAGCTGTAATTTTGGATAAACATTTCTGTTGCCAAAAAGCCTTTTTTTTTAAGTCAAGCCTTTCTTATCTTGCATTCTTTAACTTCTTCTCTCCTGGAGATAGCTGTAATGTTCTGGTACCATCAGGTTTACTCCCACTGTCGGTTACTGGGACCAGTAACTGAGAACGTCCCCCCCTCGTGCCTTTCAGAATTAAGCTGAAGGTTTTTTTGTCGTTTTTACAGCTTTGAACGGGCTTCTTCAGGGGTGAGGGTTAGATAAGTTTCAGCTTAAGACCAGTAAAGATCAAAATTTCTGAAAGGGCAGAGAGAAGATGTGAAGAAGGTGGTTAAAGGAGAAAGAGAGGAGTAGAGAGGAGAGCAGAGAGGAGAAGTGGAGAAGGAGACGGAGAGAAAGTGTACCAAAGAAAAGAGAAGAACAGGGCGTGAAGGAGGTCTAGAGAAGGAAAAGTAGAAACCTGGTGGAGATGAAAACAGAGGATTAGAGAAGGAGAGAAGGAGAGAAGGGAGGAGGAGGAGGAGGAGTCTCCTGCCGTCGGTTCAGAACCTTGTAGCTGTCGAACGCGTCCAGGGTCAGGTGACAGCCCTGCGGGTCGAACAGCGCCAGCGCCGCCAGCAGCTCAAACACCTGCATCTTCACCATCACGTTGGACGTGTCCAGAGCTGGAGAGAACCACAGGATACGGGTCAGAATCGGGCCAGGAGAACCACAGACCAGCAGCATCAACGTGAAGATGACCTGAGGATCCAAACAGAAGCTCTGACTCTCATTACTGCCAGAGTTTAAGAGCAATTTAGAGAAATTTAACTTCTTCGTTAACTTCCAGTTGAAGTGAAAACTAGAAACAAAGTTCTTCTTGTGAACTTTGTTCACGTGAAAAGCTTTAAGTTTTGGTCATCATGGCCCCGCCCCCCGCCTCCACCCACCCTGGATCAGGGTCCGGACGTAGCCCTCGTTGTCCAGGATGAAGTGCAAACCAGCGGACGAGTTCATGACGGCGCGCACGCACGCTACGCAGGTGAGCTGCAGCAGCGCATCGGCGATGCGGGCGCAGCCGCGGCCCGACAGGCGCTCCAGCGCCTCCATCAGCAGGTCCAGACCGTGAAGCTCCAGGAACTGGACCATCCAGGACTCATCGCTGGACTCCAGCCGCCGCCGCAGGCCTGAGTAGTTCACCACCGACGGGACCTGAAGGAGACATGAAACTGCTGTAAAGGTGTCCCAGTTCTGACCCAGCATGACCCAGCAGGACCTGGTCTGTGATGAGTCCTACCTGCAGCAGGCGGATGCACAGCTCTGGGTCAGAACTCTCCAAGTTCGCCTCCAGCGCGGCTTCTGGGTCTGGGGAAGGGCTTTTGGTCACATGGTCCTTCACAGCCTCCCATTTGGTTTTGGATGCCATGACGACAGGGATCTGCAGAGACGAGACCAAAGACGATCTGTGATTGGAAATCAGAAGAAACAGAAGAACCGTCAAGACTCCCCAGATTCTGTTTTCCTGATTTTAAAACCGTCTTATTTCTACTTTAAAAAGGTCCATGACCGACTAATCAATAAACAGTTTTAAAACAGAAAAATCTATTTCTCTTAAATCATCAAAACAGCAGGAGTTGACTGTGTGGCGTCCTCCTGGACTGCCTCCTCATGAGTACTCTGGTCTAATAGAGAGGAGGAAGTCCTTCTGAGAGAGCATGTCCAGACTCAACCATGAAGATGACATGGAGCAGAACCGCTGATGTGATGGTTGATTCCTACAGAGAACAGAAACTTTCAATACTGAGCTCCACCCAGGTCAGATCAGAAACCAGCACGTCTGCAGATTTTTTCTGCCTCACTGTCACCAACCGGAACCAGACTGATGTTATCCTGAATAATGGATCACTCTCAGCTCAAGAACTCAAGACCTGACATGATTAACGACTACAGAGATTAAAGATTCCTTTCTTATCATTGTATATACAGGTACATGCAACAAAATTTGGGTGCACCGCCTCCAAAAGGTGCTTAATGGTAAACATGAAATAAAAAAATAAAAAATGTACATATTATATATACATACATACATACACATATACATACACACACACACACGCACACACACACACACACACATATATATATATATATATATATATATTTGTATACATATGAAATAAAGAATCACATGCACATTTCTGACTTGCAAGTAGTGGGATCACCCGAAGTACATATATTCTGTTTTTTGGGAAGTTTAAGATTTCATTAACTATATGCCTATTTCTATGAGTTTCACCTGTAAAAGGCATTTAGCATCATTTCAGTTGGCTGTGCATTGAAAAGGCTCAAATAGCTTCATTATTTTAAACTTTTTCCTATCGTAGCCTGCCCCTTTTCACCCATGTAAAGATGTTAGTGTTATTATTGGGGCCTGTGCACGTTCCACATCAGTTCAGTTAAATTTGCAAAATGGACCGGAGTGTAGTCTCTGGTTTTCACCAACACAATCGCTAAATGCTGAACAACATGATGTTCCTTGATAATAAGTGTCAGTCTGTTTCTGCTTCATGGCTTTGCTGGGTGGTGCAGTAGCTCTGCATTAATGTTAAGAATAACTTATAAAGTAACGCATTACTGACAGGCATTATGGCTCAAAAGGTTTTTTTCCTTTTCAAGGATATTTTAGCGAACATTTCTGTCCAAATCAACACGTAGGATTTTCATCCATCCATCCATCTTCTTCCGCTCATCCAGAACCGGGTCATGGGGGCAACAGCCTGAGCAGGGACGCCCAGACTTCCCTCTACCCAGACAACTCCTCCAGCTCTGCCAGGAAGATCCCAAGGTGTTCCCAGGCCAGCCAAGCGACATAGTTGCTCCAGCGTGTCCTGGGTCTAATCCCGGTGGGACATGCCTGGAACACCTCCTGAGGCAGGCGTCCAGGGGGCATCCTGACCAGATGCCTGAGCCACCTCAGCTGGCTCCTCTCGATGTGGAGGAGCAGTGGCTCAACTCCGAACTCCTCCCAGGTGACAGAGCTCCTCCCCCTATCTCTAAGGGAGCGCTCTGCCACCCTGCGGAGGAAGCTCATCTCAGCTGCTTGTATCTGGGATCGTGGTCTTTTGGTCATGACCCAAAGTTTATGACCATAGTTGATGGTAGGAACGTAGATTGACCGGTAAATCGAGAGCTTCGCCTTTCAGCTCAGCTGCTTCTTCACCATGACAGATCAATACAACGACTGCACTATTCCAGCTGCTGCACCGATCCTCCTCAATCTCACGCTCCATCCTTCCCTCACTCGTGAGCAAGACCCCGAGATGGAGAACCATGGCCTCGGACTTAGAGGTGCTGATTCTCATCCCAGCCGCTTCACAGTCGGCTGCAAACCGCCCCAGCGCATGTTGGAGGTCCTGGCTCGAAGGAGCCAACAAGACCACATCATCTGCAAAAAGCAGAGATGAAATCCAGTTGTTCCCGAACCGGACCCCCTCCGGCCCCTGGCTGCGCCTAGAAATTCTGTCCATAAAAGTAATGAACAGAACCGGCGACAAAGGGCAGCCCTGCCGGAGTCCAACATGCACCGGGAACAGGTCTGACTTACTGCCGACAATGTCAGTCCATTAACAGACTGGAAGCGATAATCCACATGACGTGAGACGTGCTAAACTGATGTTTGAAATATGCAAATTACTACTGCGATGTTCCATACATCAAAAGAAACAATTTAATTAACTTTTTTTTTTAACTATTTGCCCTTACTTTTCATGTTTTGTGGAACTGTTAAGAACCGGAATCGATGGGCAGAACTGAAACTGGAACCGAAACTTACAAAATCTTAAAGATTCCCAACCCGGCTAACATGCCATGGGAAAGGATACTGCAGCGGTGATGATCATTTCACAGATAAGTTATTACACATGAGAAAGTAAAAATATATGATAAATAAAATGCATAAAATAAATGTACATGAGAATGTTCCACTCTGACCTGCTGATGTTTCTTAGTCACTCTGTTAATGCACAGGATTTGTTCTTCGTCTCATCTTAAAACGGTTTGTCTTCTTTAGTTCTAATCTCCACCTCAACTAATAATAACTAACATTTGAAAGCTTGATAGTAATAATGATTTATAATTATGATTTTCTCTGTAAGAAAGTATTTCTAAAATGAACATCTGTTAGACATCAAATAACTTATTTTTCTCTTCTATACGAGGCAACATAGGGGTTGCAGTTCCCCTACCGACCACTAGAGGATGCAGTTCCTCCACCAAACAGTAGAGGCAGCAGTTCCTCCACTGACCAGGAGAGGATGCAGTTCCTTTACTGACCACTTCGACTCCAACGGAGACTCAATTAAAATTAAAATATCCTACTTTAATGATAAATAAACTTGCTGGTACTAAAGTAGTTTTGGTCTCCATCAACAGATTTTACATCAATAAAACTATAAGGGAGAATTTATAAACCTCATCGGCTAAAATTACATTAAACCACAACTATATCTATAATTAGGAGGGCGGTAACTAGCTGTGAACACTTAAGCTACATAGTGGTATCTTGACTCCAGAGTCGTGAAGAAAAACTAAACAAATCCTGATCTTTTGTATTTCAAAGAGAATGTCTTGTTGGGTTGGTAGCTGTACTGGAGTAAAGATCCCACAGGACACAGAACTGTTTGTAATGATGGTCCCACCAGAACTAGCATGGAGCGGTTCAGAAGGATCTCAAAGGGTCTCGTTCACTCAGCTCTGCTAAAAAGTCTATTTGGGCTGGACCGCTGCTAAACCACGACACACAGCAGATGGAGCTAATGGGAAGTAAGACGTGGGAAAATGGTGGTAAATCTACCACCACACATGGACACGACAAAAACTGATGTAAGACCCAACCACAGTGCTTCTACCTGTGTAACAAGCCTTCACACAAAGCTGAAGGAGGTTCCAGCTCCTCTAGTCCTGATTTCAGTTCCGTTGGTCCTGTTTCCAACTCCGCTGATCCTGGTTCCAGCTCCTCTAGTCCTGCTTCCAGCCCTGCTAGTCTTGGTTCCAACTCCGCCGGTCCTGGTTCCAGCTCCTCTAGTCCTGTTTCCAGCCCTGCTAGTCCTGGCTCCAGCTCCTCTATTCCTGGTTCCACCTCCACTGGTCCTGGTTCCAGCTCTTCTAGTCCTGGTTCCAGCCCTGCTTATCCTGGTTCCAGCTCCTCTATTCCTGATTTCAGTTCCGTTGGTCCTGTTTCCAGCTCTGCTAGTCCAGGTTCCAGCTCTGCTAGTCTTGGTTCCAACTCCGCCGGTCCTGGTTCCAGCTCCTCTAGTCCTGTTTCCAGCCCTGCTAGCACTGGCTCCAGCTCCTCTATTCCTGGTTCCACCTCCACTGGTCCTGGTTCCAGCTCCTCTATTCCTGATTTCAGTTCCGTTAGTCCTGTTTCCAGCTCTGCTAGTCCAGGCTCCAGCTCTGCTAGTCTTGGTTCCAACTCCGCTGGTCCAGGTTCCAACCCTGCTAGTCCAGGTTCCAGCCCTGCTCGTCCTGGTTCCAGCTCTGCTCGTCCTGGTTCCAGCTCCGCTCGTCCTGGTTCCAGCTCCTCTAGTCCTGATTTCAGTTCCGTTGGTCCTGTTTCCACCTCTGCTAGTCCAGGTTCCAGCTCTGCTAGTCTTGGTTCCAACTCCGCTGGTCCTGGTTCCAGCTCCTCTAGTCCTGATTTCAGTTCCGTTGGTCCTGTTTCCAGCTCTGCTAGTCCAGGCTCCAGCTCTGCTAGTCTTGGTTCCAACTTCGCTGGTCCTGGTTCCAACCCTGCTAGTCCAGGCTCCAACCCTGCTAGTCCAGGTTCCAGCCCTGCTCGTCCTGGTTCCAGCTCCGCTCGTCCTAGTTCCAGCTCCTCTAGTCCTGATTTCAGTTCCGTTGGTCCTGGTTCTGGCTCTTCTAGTCCTTGTTCCACCTCCGCTGGCCCTGGTTCCAGCTGTAACATTTGAAATTAGGATGCTTGGACAGATTTGATCAGAATGAACGTAAATATATTAGTTGGCATCATAGGCTAGCATAAACTGATTGACAGGTGGGCGTGATCAGAATCACTGTAGAACCTGTGATGATGTCACAGCTTTGTTCAGTTGTTCCTCTTCAGTCTGTGTTGTGTTGCTGATCAATATGTCAGAAATAATGAAGAAGATGTGACTATATTAATGACTTTCACTTCATTACAGCAGATTTATATCTGATAATGTTTTCAGTTGATTGATTTCTGCTGAGGACAGGTCTCCCACCTCAGCTGATCCTGATTGTTCTGACCCAGCGGTGCCAGCAGACATGGACTCGCTGCCGTCCTGTGACCGTGCACGAGTTTGTGGTGAAAGAGGGTTTTTGTGGTGTTCACCCTCATCAATGAGTCTTTGTGTGGCTGAGAGTTTCTGTCTGGTGGTTTAACTGGAACACAAACAGCTGATCTGAGGTCAGATCACTGATGTCATCACAGACATCGCTGACATTGCTGACTTCGTTAATGATGTAATCGCTGACATTGCTGACTTCGTTAATGTCATCACTGACATTGTTGACTTCGTTAATGATGTCATCGCTGACATTGCTGACTTCGTTAATGATGTCATCGCTGACATTGCTGACTTTGTTAATGATGTCATCGCTGACCTCATCACTATGTCAGCAAGTGTCACAGTCAGCAAGAAGTGATAGAAACAAGTGAAGAACAAATCTGTTCCTACAGTCAGTGTGATTCACTGCAGCACAAATGAAATAACACACATATACATATACATCACATATACAACAACAGTAATATAATAAGTTTATTTTTTTACAGCCACTTTATGACACCCACGTCCCTTTACAGTAACAATAATACAATAAACATATAAGATAAAAAACAACAACAAAAAAACTCATTCATGAAACGAGCCAAACAGATTTGTTTATAAACTGTTCACAGAACATGTTTAAATCACTGAAGTATGTCATGTGGTCAGGACTCCTGCAGGCACCTTCTAGGGAGTTGCCTGGACTGGTCCGATCAGAAGAAGTCATCAGCTCAGTGGGGGGAGGGAGGGGTCCCAGAGAGATCATATCTCTGGGTTTGTTTGGGAGGCTGGAGGAGACAGCGGAGCAGAGGCAGGGCTGTGGGTCTGCAGGATACTGGACTGGTTTTGATTCAGTCAGATCTTTACGGGCTTCCAGATACAGCTGGTGAGATGATCAGTAGGACCATCAAACTACTGCTGACCCGTTTGTGAAGGAACAGCACATACGTGGAAACCCAAACATTGCATCCTTGAAGTATGGCGGAGGGAGCATCATGGTGAACAGATCACAGTATCAACATCCAGATGTTCATCAGGAGCTAGAGGTGCTGAACTCTGATGTTCCAGGCCGTCAGGACCATCACAAGTCATGGTGTCAGCACGTGTGGTAGACATAGGTAGTCCAGGGGAATGGCAGTTAGCATTATTACGTCTTAGCAGATGTCACCTACACAGATGAGTCCTCAGGACTGCACTGGTCTGGCAGGATTGTGAACTTAACAAACCTTTTGCAACATCATACTGAAGTTCCGCCCAACACCTGGCTAATCAGGTGAACTGAACATGCCCAGCAGCTGGATGAAGTACACACAAACATTAGCTACAATCCTAGCTAACGCTTCAAAACCCTGAACAAATCCATCTGTCCTGGACTCATGAGGATAGACCATGGATTGCAGAGGAAGAACTGGACCAACCCTAAGTGATGTCATCACAGGTTTCTACAGAGTCATTCTGAAGCGTCTTCCTCGTAGAGGAGCTGCATGTCTTCACACTTCTGCATCGTCTTACGTTACACGAATCAGGTAACTGACTTAAAGTAACACAACGGAACGTTTAGCCCTCTCTAAAGAAGTTACTGAAATTATTTTAGCAGTACTTCAACTTATAAAAAGACAAATCAGACTTATGCCACACCCACAACATTAAAGGACTGATTAAGGACTGCATACGATTGTGTCAAGCCTGACTCTGAGTCATGCTGGCACGTTGCCAGATTCCCAGAGAGAAACCCACATTCAGACAAGCCGCATCTCCACATCTTTTCCCGTTTTTGTCATTGATAAGTCTCAAACTACAATTTTTGAAACGTTAAATACGTTCACAACTAAACAGACAAACATTTGTAAGCAGATTTACAGAAAAACGAGCACCTCAGACTAACCTATAATAATCTGACATGGCAACTATGGTCAGTGTTTACTGTGTGGAGTTAGCCAGACGCTGACTATAAAATGAACCTATCTAACATACAGGATCACTATGAACAGTTGTGCTTCTCAACCAGAGAAGGTCCTAAAGAGCACAATCATACATGGTGTTGCTCTAAACAGGTCCAAGGAGACACACTGCTGGACTGCTATCTTGGAGAAACCTGAACCAGGTGAAGTGATGTCAGAGCATGTATTCAGAGATATTAATCTGAAATGAGATGAGTAACTGAGGTGTGTTAGGTAAAAGTGTGGTCAGGTGTGATGACATCCCCCAATGCAGATATGATGCAGCAGGGTTTCATCAGGAGTCTTATCTGAGAACCACAAAGGAATGTTTCCTCTTCAGTGTCATTCACTCATATCCTGGGGGGCGGAGCCTGTCCCTAAGGTGATAATTCAGCAAATGACTGAAGCTTTTCCAAGTTTTCATTCAGGAATCACTTCCTTCCACGCTCCCTTCCTGTGGTAGATTCTTTTTCACTCGAGCTACTGTATTATTCAGTCTCAGAGTCACGTCAGTTTCTAACATTTCCACTGTTAAAACACTGAATTTAATTTGTCCTGAATGTTCATCCCTGAACCCAGAAAACTGCTGAACGACACATCCGCCCTGGTTTAACTATTCCTGGTGCACTTATAAGTTTAACTAATATGTTACAATGTTTGTAACTAACCACCTGATCCCCTGCAGTTTGCATACAAATAACACACTGGAGTGGATGATGCTGTCCTCTACATGCTCCACTGTGTCCTCTCTCATCTGGAGGACTCAGGCACTTATGTACGAATCATGTTCTTTGATTTTTCAGGTGCATTCAACACCATCCAACCCATCATACTCAAAGACCAGCTCAGAGAGATGGGAGTGGATCCCTCCTTTGTTTCC
>JBAMYA010075259.1:0-24455 GCA_037176975.1 Arrhamphus sclerolepis | reverse complement strand
TCTGCTGGAGCCTATCCCAGCACACATTGGGCGAAAGGCAGGGGTACACCCTGGACAGGTCGCCAGTCCATCGCAGAGTCATATCATTATTATTGAAATTATTTCTTTATTATGTTTATACATTATTGAATAATTGTCCATTCCTAGTGGAAACACAGTGTCTTTGAAGAGCTGAATCTTTGAGGAGCAAAGATGGACAGCAGATCTATACTTTGTGAACAATTAAAGGGCAAAATCTTTGAAATTTTCAAAAATGGTGTTGCTCAAAGAAACATTAGAAGAGATTTGCATATTTCTCCTTCTGTGGTGCAAAATATTATTGAACGATTCAATAAGCCTGGAGGAATAACGAATAACAAGTCTAAGGGGACATCCACCTTAGAAGGCTTGGATGATTATGTGATGGAGCCTGTTTTTTTGGGGGGCGCAGTGGCCCCATGAGGGAGGAGCTAGCTAGCTAATTCTTTTGTTGATGTGTCAGATATCAACAGATGTGACATCATCTAGAAATACTTTTCCCTGTTTTTAAAAGTTTATTGTGTAAAAGAAGGAGCCTCATCCAGATATGATGTCAGCATCCCAGAATTCAGAAGCATCTGAAATGGGTGTGATGGTGGTCAGATGTTTCAGTATTACAGATATTTGGCAATGGATGTTGTATTGCCATCTGCAACTAGTCCAAATGCCAGGCTCTCTGTCCCTGGCAAAACTAATTTCCTCTTCTGTGACGACAGCAAAATTGCACTGAGTATAAAGAATGTGCGTAGGGCTGCCGGATGCTTCAATGGTGTAAACAGGCGGCCCACCAAGGCTACAGTCCTGCAGCCGGTCTGTCTCCCAGCCTGGAACCCTTTGCTGCGTCTCTTCCCCATGCTCTGTCCCATTTTCTATAAAGGCCACTGGAGCCACAAATCTTCAGAAAAAAAAGAATGTATGGAGACATTTGAGAGGATTCTGTGATGTCAGTCCTTCACTTTTACTTACGTTAAAAGCTGTTTGCAGTCAAAATGGAACAACTGAAACTAACTTCTTTTCTAAACTGGGTTAGAAGTCGTGAGTACTGTACAACTGTCAGTTGTTTTCTTTGACCATCACCTTGTTTTTTAGGAGGGACGTTTTTGAAATGTTGGAATGACAAATCTTTAAACAGATTTCTCGCCACATTATATATTCAGTCGACATCACAGAGTAAACAGGTTACACACTTGTTCAAATGTATTTGAGCATCTACGTTCACTCTTTAGACTCTTGGTAATGTCTCTAAACTTGACGGTCGGGGCTCCTTTTAAACACTTGTCAGCCACATACCTTAAACCTCCTCCACATTCAGGCCGCCTCTGTCTCCTTAAAATGATACATCTGTCCTCCTCCGCTGGAAGTTATCTGTCAACCCAATGAGCATCTCACTGTCCCAGCTCTGCATCTCCCTGCCCCCACGTCCGTACCCTCACACTGATGCAGGGATAATGGTTTAAACGGAGCTCTAATGATTTGTAAGCTGAAAGGCGATGAGTAGTTGCAGCGAGCAAAGAAGGAGCAGCGGCGTATCTGCCAACCGGAAGTTATTAGCTTCACTGGGTCTTGCCTACTGAGGTAGACCTGATTAAGAAGTGGGAGAGGTTTATGACTGGATCAGCATTGTGACAGAATCTTCTTAAAGCTTCATTTTGTAAGATTGTCATTTAAAAACAAAGTTTGAAATATAAAACATGAACTTCAGTCATGAACAGAATTTGAAGAAGCTTATAGTGATAGGCCAAAGACATCTATGTATGGTGTTTCTGAGATATCTACTCAACTTGGCATCTACGTATGCTAGTGTACAGCTTTACATGGGATAGTGAGTCACTGTCACATCCAATCAGTTCAGCAGAAAAAGGCAAATCAGCAGAAGAAAAATCTCTCACTGGCAGCGCTCGATGCGGGGACTGAGAGTACACTCAATGCGACCATTGCCAGGTTGGGGAAGTCTTCAGACATCGCTTGAATCCTCCACATCGGACAAATGATCAGGAGCCAGACAGGGTCTCTTAGCAGCTGGATTCATGGCCTCCTGGCATGGCTGGTTGCTGGCCCTCGCATTTCTCATCAAGTTCTGTTACTAATAGATACCAGAATAAATTTGATAATTTACTTGTTCATAACTACTGTAAAACAAATAAGACTGTGTGAATAAGAGCCTAAATATCTTACCTTTCACAAGATGCCAGGCTTTGTTTCTGAACTTCCCTTATTTCATCCTGATTTGATACCTTGAGACATTTTTACTTCAGCTATGACAATGTCATGCTGTCAGTCGAACACCACGGAAGATTATATCTGAGACGCTTCAACCACACAACTGTCAAGTGAATGCTGGGAGTTTTGGAAGTCTTCTATAGCTTTGGTTGCTTCCTTGAATTGTACCAAAAACACGATGATTTTTTTTTTTTTTTTAAATAACATTTCAGGTCATTGTGGCATTTCGAGTAGTTGTTACATATTGAGCTCTAGCATGCCCCCCGACCAAAAGTAGCGTAGTTTCCACTCTCACACTGTTGGTTAATAGGGCCACTTTCAATTGCATTTGACCTGATTGCGTATAAAATCTCTTCCATGTTTTCCATATTGATATCATTTGCCATAGGTTTTATGCTGGATGCCCTTGCTGACACAGCCATCCCAGTTCATCTGCCTCCATTTTCAAGGGCTCAAAAGTATTTGGACAGTTATGATTTGGACATGCACAGAGAAAGGATGGTGGTTTTCTGGAGAAGGATGATTAGTTTGGAACTACCAAGCAGGAAGCCTAGAGGAAGACCAAAGTGGAGATTTATGAATATAGTGAAAGAGGACACAAGTCGATTTCCTCTGTACTTGACATAACAAGAGATAATTGCAGCAACTTAAAAGGTCTGTAGTTGATATTGGATATTGAGTCGGCATTTGGCAGGTGTTTGACTGGCATTGCCAATGTGAAGTCAAAGAAAATCTCAATGCAGGCCATAATTAGGCCAGAAAACAACCCAATATAAAGTTAATAGAGACATAAAACCTTGGGCATGGCTAAGAAGTCAAAAATACCCTAGAGAGGATAGGCAGGCATTGTCACAACCTACACTTGAGATTCCTTTGTGAATGTTTGCACCTTGTTTAGGATTTAAAAGAAGTTTCCCACTAATGGTAACATTCAAGAAATGGAAAGCCAGATTAGACTTTGTCAGATGGCATCTGAAAAGCCTCCCATTTTCTGAGCCCAATGTTCAGACAAGATAAACTTGTATCATAAAGATGAGATGAGAAAAATATGAAGGAGGAGAGGAACAGCTCATCGTCTAAAACTTACCATATCATGTGCTAAACATGGTGAAGGTAGTTTTATTGCATGGCCATGTATGGCTGCCAGTGGAAGAGGCTTGCTGATGTTTGAAGATGTTCCTGCTGATAGAGGTAGCCAGATGAATTCAGAAGTGTATAGGGCTGTACTTTCTGCTCAACTTTAGCCAAATACTACAAAACCAATGACACTTGAAAGTCCAGATGGATAATAACTATATACATTCTGTGAAATCAAGTCAAAACTTTTTGAAAGGCAAATAAATGGAATTTTCGTCAGTGGACAAGCCAGTTTCCAGGTGATTTCTTATTATTGAACCTAAAACTGAAGGCACAAAAGCCCACAAACTACATAAATAAAGGTGACTGCAGTGAAGACCAGTGAGAAAGCATCTGCAGGTAAGAAATTTGATGACTTCCATGGGCTCAATGCTTAAACAAGTCATTGAGTGTAAAGGATTTTTATCCAAGTAAGAGTACAAATAAAAATGGTCACATTTAGTTACGTTAGTTTTTCCAAATACGTTTAAACCCTTGAAAATTAAATTACTTTGTTTATAATGGCTGTCATTCCTAAACAGCAAATAACATACTTTTGAAAACATCTTAAAATTAACCATTGAAATTCTGCAGTTTGATCTCATCTTGTTTTATTTCAAATCCATTGTGATGGTGTATAAAGGCAAGAATCATAAAAACACTGTTGAAACACTACTGGACCTAATTATCACCTTTGCTTTCAGCAGCTGCCACTGGGGAAGGCAATTGCTAACTGCTGCTGTTTAAAAAAACAAAACAAAACTTAGCCTGGATAAATCCTTAGTGGTGTACATGCGCGCAGCATTCAAACATAACTAGTGTGTCTTCAGTGGTCTTCCCAGCCAGGCCCATCATCACTCTCTGTGCCTAGATAAACTAACATGAGGAAAAGGGAGGTGTGGGTGCAGCAGAGCCCGACTGACACTGTTTACTCACCCCTCTGACAGAGTGTTAGGAGGGATGGGACGGCTGCCTGCTCAGTGCCCTTACCACAGGGAAATTTACCATTAAGAGCTATCAATATCCCACAGTTTTGAGGGGATGGGGATGGAGAGGTTGATGAATATAAATAACTAATCATTAGAGGTGGATGTTTTCAGCAAGGGATGACGGCATGGGCTAGTATGATGAAGAGGTGGGGAGAAGGCTTGACCACCTGCTCCGTTTTCTTGAGTTTGATGAGGTGGTCTCCTGGACCCCAGGAAAATGAATGAATGCTGGCATTACGATGGCCCAAACTATCAATCTGTCTGAGCCCATGTTATGAAGCATATTTAATCTCTTGACCTCAGTTTTAAAGCACTTGTTATATATCCAAAAAAAAGGAAAAAGAACACATGAGAGTTGTCAGGTTTTCCACACAGGGATTGTAATAGTTGTAATTCTTGTCAGAATATAGGAGTGTTATCACAGTGATGTGGTAATGCTAAGAATTATTTACATCTATTGTAAATTAGTGGGTTTGTATTTTACCAACTAACTGCTTAGTGTAGGATGTCAGTAAATAGCAAAAAAAAAAAAAAAAAAAAAAGGAATTATGTTCAGCCAAATGATCTTTAGACTTTGCAACCAAAAGAGGTTTGATAAATATCTTGAATTATTCAGTTAACTTGATTCATGGCTACCATTTAATAACATGTTGAAAAATATTATTTGTCGTCTTTATTTAGATTAATACAAGTGATACTGCACGATGTGAAATCATTAGGGAATTATTTTGCAGCATTTTACACTGTGATTGAATATGTGCTGAGTTCCAGCACGGCCAAAACAAATCTGAGTGTATTTCAGTCTCTAAACGCAGTGTCACACATCATTAGCAGGTTGCTGCTAATGTACCAATTACTTGAAAATTAGCATTGCCATAGTGGTGTTAGTGTGCTTTGAAAAGAAAAGAAATAAAATCTAGAAAAAGAAGTGTCTTGGGTTGTATATTTTTTGTCCAGTTTCTCTGTGGTATCTTGCACTGTTGTTTCTAGGCTACTGTACTGTGTAGACGCGCTGATGTTTATTTCATGGTGTGTTCCTATTGGTTGGTTAGCTGACAGAGATTGTAGAGGCAGTGACAGGCCATCACACTATGAGATGATTCCTCCAAATTTCTGACACTGCTGATATCTGTGGCAGTCCGTCTCATTGTGAGATCTACAACATTTTTCGCACAATTGCCAATCTTTCATATGAGATGGCTGAAATCATAGTGTGAACCCAGCATTAAAGGCACTCTTTAGCAATATCACTCCATACAAAATGGGGCCCGCATATCACATGAATGTTCATGAGTCAGTTCCTGATATAAGATGCAGAGAAGTGCGCGCTAATTAAATCATATTCTTTTTTGTTTGTTTGTTTTGCTAATGCTTCATTTAGCCTTGCTTCTTTCTCCTGTGATGCATCTGAAATCCATTTCTTTGAAATCCACCACGCAAGTAATAATTTTTTCAACTACATCATAGATTAGGGAGGACCCCAGAGAGAACAAGCCTGCTGTGCTAGGATTTAGTGCTAACTAGCACAACACCAACAACTAGCAGGCTTTTGAAAAATATCTTTCACTTGTTTAACTGTGTGGTGAAAGAATAGTTTTTCTTCTATGGCAGCAATGGGTTTGCAGTAGCAATGTTGGAATTTTTAATATATGCATCAAGCCATATAGACTGTAGTCACCAGTGTTAACTTTTTTTGAATCACTCCTTGTTTTCTTTCTTTTTTTTTTAATGGCTCTAGTGGTATCTAGGTATTTTTGGCTTTACTACCAGTAGCTGGACAGGAGGGAGAGGTTGGAGAGAGAGGGGGGAGACATGCAGCAAAGGTTCACATGCTGGGAGTCGAACCTGTAAGCGCTGCAGGGGGACTTGTATCCTCAGTACATGGGCCTCTTGCTTTAACCACTGTATCACCCAGCGGCCCACTCCTTGTTTTCTAAGCCAGGTTTTATTTATCATTTTTTGTTTAATGTATTTAAAATTTTCAACCCAACACAGTGTTGCTCATGATGAGGCAGTCCTTTTGCCTTCACTGCTTCTGGCTTATCTACAGAAACTTGGGCACCCATCTGGGCTTCAACCTTTTTTTTTGGAACAAAACACACACAGGCTTTGAGGTGTGACCACGTGCAAAACAGCAGGCATTGATTTGAAAAGAAACAGCAGTAAATTAATGAATAAACACATATTAATTGCCTGTGCAGAGATGATCAGTAGTTTCCTAATTGAATGGTGGATTGTTGTGTTGTTTCCAGCGTGTCCTTGTATTAATTTAAAAATTTTAATATGCAGCTTTAAATCTGTTTTCTTTAATCAAGCATTTTCATTGAGCTGCTCGTGTTTTTCAGGAGTGAGGATCTATTAAACTTCCTCATAAGCGTGAATCGGCAGTGCTGCTATTTGACAGAGACCATTCAGGACGTCATCAGTCGTTTTCCTCGTCGGGCCTCTCAGGTACATGTCTTCTAATATGTTTCAATGTCTTACACAGATGCAGTATGTCCTTTGATTTCCTTTGTTTTAGTTACTGTTAAAACTAAATTTGTAAGATGGAGCTCTGTTTCTCTGCTATTCCACGTAGCTGGTCTTCTCACTGGACCCAAAGAAGGAAGCCCAGGCTGTCTGCAACCAGCTAGTCATTCAGACTAAAGACCTGGAGAAGGAGGTCACCTGTCTCCATAGTCTGCTGTGCCAGGTCAACTCGTGTGCACACACATACACATGCTTCTGGCATGATTTTCTTTTCTTTTTCTTTCTTCAGACCAATACCTTAAATCTTTTTTTACCCAGTAAATAATTGTACATCCCCAATCACATCAGACTGTTGATGTAATGTGGTATAATGATGAAATGGTAAGCTTTAACTGAAACCAACAAAGGAAATGGTCATGTGTGTGCAAGCGCAGTATGTCTGTTTAGTTCAATTCACTTTTATTTGTATCCCACCAATTGACAATTTGGATATCTCATGGCACTTTAAGCAAAAGCATTCTACATTTACAAAGTGAAATGTAATCTAATTAAATTCAAATTACATTCTGTTTAAGTCCAATTCACTGTAATTCATGCATAATACAATTCATTCGTATTCATAATCCAGTTAATTCCAATCCATAACACACAATCCATTCCACTTAGTAATCCATATCATGAACCGATTCACTCCCATAATTTAGTTAATTCCAAGTCACATTCCAATTTAGTTAAAAATTCTTAATTTGTGTAATGCCTGAGCGAGCAAGATGATAGGAAAAAAACGTGGCTTAAAAAAAAAAATCCTCCAGCAGAACCAGACTCGGGAAGAACAGCTATCTGCTTTGAGTGGTTGAGGGTCTGGGATAACATAATGTTATATACCAAGAGTATACACATCGAGGCTGCCTATTAACTGTGGGCTTTATCAAGATGAAGATTTAAGACTAACCTTAAAGGGAGAGATGGTGTTTGCTTATTGAACACTGGCAGCTGGTTCCAGGAAGGAGCTTGATAACTAAAGACGCCATATCCCATTCTACTTCTAGAAACCACAAATAAGCCTGCAGTTTGAGAGTGAAGTGATCTATTGGGAAGATACAGAACTAAATGTTGCTTAAGAGCTTTACATGTGTGGAGAAGAATTTTGCATTTCATCCTGAATTTAATGGGAAGCTCAAATCGATTAGTCAAATTTCCCTGCATCACTCTGAGATAGGATTTTCCTAATAGTAGTAATATTGTGAAAGTGAAAGGAAGCATGTATGATTTAACAGACAGAAGAATGTTATCAATGATGAGAACAGTAAATACAAAAATATAAATAATCAAAGGTGTAATCTTTTCTCCATTTGTCAGTGACACAAACAGTGTTTGTATTTTTTTTCTGCTCAGACTATCAGTCATGCCTGCTCATGCCAGCTGGTCTGAATACATTTCATAAACCAATAGTTATTTCTATGAGAATTTCCCTCTTGAGGATTAAAACCAACATAGCCAAGATGTGTGTGTGTTGGATGTTAGGATATATGTATCATGGCGAGCTCGGACAGGTATGTGAAAGAACCGCCTGCATGTGTGCACCTGACTCTTTGTATATATGTGTGTGTTTGCATTTGTATTCTGAGAGGAGAGAGTCGATCCTGACAAGCCAGAATCCTCACAGCCCATAAGTCAGCACCGCTATGACATCGACCTGTCAGCACACAGGCTGTAAGGCGGAGTGATGAGGGGGCTGATGGGAGGAGACGAGAGGGGCACAGGTTGGCGGGGTGAGGGAGTTTAAGTGGGGAGAAATGGCTGTCAGGTAGAGGTTGGGGGTACAGTATGATGTGAAGGAAGGAGGAGGAATAACTTTAGACAGAGGAAAGTGTGAGGCTTGATAGCAGTGAGAGGGTCCCTAGTTGTGTCAGATAGAAATCTGACAACAACACAGCCCATTTGGACCGACTGGCTCCAAGCCCGGGAGGAAGGGGCCCTTCATAGATGCTCTCACAAACCTGCACACAAGTTTAACTTTATTTATTGAAGCCTGTCTACTGAAGCAAATACACACACTATTGCTTTCTCAGCTGGATGTAGCGCCATACAAGCTGTCAGACATTAATTTCTTGAAGCAAAACTTTATCAGTAAAAGCAAAGCCTAAACCAGTATGGAGCATATGTTTTGCCGTTCCCATTTAGTGATGCTGGGAGACTCAGCCATATAGGAAAGCAGCAGTGTTCTCTCAGAAAGTTATTTTATTTTTAACCTTTCTCAGTGAGCAGCAAGGAATAAATACTTGCCTCAGTGTAAGAGGAAAAGACTGATACTAAAGTTGTTAACAGTTTGTGATCAGCAGAGAGACAGTGCAGAACACAGCACAGATTTCAATATGGATGTAAGTAAGCATTGTTTTAATGTGTTTTTTAAATAACAAGTGCAAGGTGTTTTAGAGTGATATGCTTGGTGCAGTTCATCAGTTGATGGTGCTGGTGCTATACTTGTGACCAATCTCACAAATGTAAGCGAAGACTGACATTTAAGACTGTCTTGATTATCAGTGTTCCTGACCGTACTATGCAAGACTGGTCACAAGTATGGCAGCGTTCTCTTTAGAGTGACATAGTTTGTCTTAGCGCTGCACAATATATCATTTGAGCATCATCAAAGCAATGTGTGTGTGCACAATAGTCGCATTGCAGGTCCTACAATGCAAGAGGCAAATGAACTCACATGAACGTGCATCTAATTTCAAGGGTACCTGACACACACTGCGCGCTGCGATCCACCAATCACAGTTGTTCTTAATTATTTTGTTGAAGCAGACCATGCCCCTGCACATAGAGTGAGTCACTGGTAACATTGAAAAATGAGCAACCAACAAGAGAAAATCACCAAAAACAAAGACTGTATGCCAAAAAGAAAAGATATGTTTATCTGGAATTATTTTGGGTACAAGAAGGATGATACGTTGGTCAGATGATGCGTTTGACCAAACGCGTGTTCTGTGCGACAGTGTCTTGCACCTGTTCCCACACCAAGTGGTAACACAACTAATTTGTTTGCCCATTTATGTAGGCACCACACAGCTCATTGCGCCGAATGCAGAGCCAGATCTGAATGTCGTCCAAAACAAAGCAGCATTTAAGGTTTGTTTATTGCCAGTGGCAATAATCAAACCTTGTGCAATTCACGTTTGCACATGATACAACGAAACATGTACTCAGGTCCCAACACAATGAAAGCAAGCAATTAAAGGTAACAATAAGAATAACTCTCAAATACAGACAAAAAATATACTTTCAACGTTCACAAAAAGAGGCAAGATCAGTGCAGGTTAACTGTCAGCAAGATGGCAGGAGTGCAGCATAATTTAAAGTGCTATTCAAGTCATCTGTTGAAAAATTCCTGTATTTTCTTCATGTCGCAGGGTTAGAAAAAATTGCAATGTCAGTTTTTTCCAATAACATGCAGCCCTAGTTTGTCTTCATCAATAAAATCTGTAAACTATCCAGTCGTATGTACTAGCTAGTGTCCTTCAGAGCATGGAAGGCTTCCCGGTTTAGAAAGTTTACTGTGTCAATGTCTTTTACTGAGGGCTAATCCTTTCTGTAGAGCACAAGCTTCTTGTGTTTAATCAGATAAAAGGCTAAAAGTACTATAAGGTAAAAAAAAAAAAAAAAATTTTAATCTTATGGATTAACCGTTTCCTTTTACGCATTTCAAATCTTTACTAAAACTTTGAATTCTTCACCTCCACGAGTTAACGTAATGTTGATGTAAGAATAGGAGCCTGCTGGTGAAGTGTTATTTTGAAATTCCACCGGATTCTTTTGTGCCATTTTTAGTGTCTGGCTTCCTGCCAACTCAATGTGTAAATTGATGCAGTATACCAGCATCTCTAGTAGAGGAGCGCGGACCTTCACACCAGGGTACTTCTAGTGGGACTGCTGTCTTTGCACTGCTATTGCCGGTCCACGTCTGCCCGTTGGTGATGTTCAATTTCTTTTAGAGTTTTAATTCACAGATATCTTGGCATTTGTCTTTGAAATTCACTGGTGAAACTCAGAATTCATTGTTCCATCAGTGATGTCCAGTGGTTTTGATTTTTTTTTTCCAGCCTCATGAGCAGCATCAACTCTTCTTCAGATAACATCAAAAGTCTCTTGTTCATGTTATGAGACACTTCTACAAATGTGTTGTGAAGATAAAGTCAAATAGATCCCCGTTTTTAAAATAAAGCAGAACAGCCACTCAAGGCAGATTGAAAACACCTGACCGATTTCTGATCTGACCAAAAATGTGGAAAGTCCCCACTCTTTCAAATATGGGAATAACGCTATTAATGTTAGGTATCACATTTAGCTCTGCTGGATAGAAACTCTGAGACCTTGGAATTAAATGCTATACTTAACATTTGAAAAAGCTCAGATCTGTGTTTTGGCCTACTTCCTCCTTAAATAACAATGGGATTTGTCATGTTATCTGAAGTTGTATCTACAGTACTTAATTTTAAGACATAAGAATCAGATTTTTCTTTTTTTCTTTTCTAATTATGTCCTGATACTTAAAACCCCAGCGTTGACAAAGGGTGGACTTTATATTTCACATGACAATGCCGTAACATACATTCATGTGATGGTGACAAGTCTGTTCCTGCGTTATGTCACCAACAAAAAAAAGAGAGAGAGGGAGAGAACAAACCATCATGAAAATACTGAAAAAAGATGTTTTGATGCTGCCTCTGCACTACATTTGCATCCTGTGGGAACAACAGCAGACAGAACCATTCCCTTCTCAGTGATGTCAGATTTTAGGAAGTTGTAAGAAATCTGGTTTCATTCAGTTCTATCCCCCTCCAAGTCACAGTTACCAGAAGAAAGCTTTTTAACTCCAGTTTTCTCACGAGAAGGATTCATTTTGACACTGTGTCACCCGCTTGTCTTGAGTGCTCAGGAACGGCATAATTCCACCATGACTGGAGCATGACCAAGATCCAACTCTCCACTTGGCCGATGAATCCTTGTGGATTTGGCACAGGAAGTTTTAGTGATTCAAGTTTGCGAGTCACGTTGTGGTGGCGCAATGAGTCCAGACATGCCCTCACCCTCAAAACGAGCTTGTCATTTTGATGCCGGTAAATGAGCGGACATTTCTCACCTAGTCGAGCGTCAACTGGCCTGAAAATAACTGACCAGCCCAACTGTCATAATCCAGGTTGTATTTTTTTTTTTTTTTTTTTTTAAAGAAACAAATTTCAGCTTCCTAAATGAGGTCAAAATTTGCTCTTAGCTGCAAGATTTGGTGTTCTTAAAGTTTGAGTGTGTGTTTCTCATGTAAATCTGAGTTTATTATCATCCCTCAGATGGATGAAGCCCAGGACTGCTGTCAGCCTCTTCAAACAGATTCCCACAAGAGTCAGAGGACGCGGTCGCTGACCAGAATTGTTATGAGCACACTTGGAGCCGCTTTTCTCCTGTTTCTGTTCAAAGCCACAGGTGGAAAGGTTTACCTGCAAACATACAGGAATATCCTGTAATCATGTTACAGATGAGTTGATTAGTTAAGGAGTTGTATTTTTCAGCAGCAGCAGCTGCTAAGTTTGATGATAAAAGTTCATATGTTTACTTTATAAGAGTTTTATTTTATAGTGTTCCTTGGTTGCTTTTGAGATTATGTCTTCATTTATTTTGTTTTTATGTTTTAAAGCTTCAGCTGATTAAATACTTTTGAGTATTTTCTGGTAATGACAAATGGAAATTAAATGGAAATGCTCGCTGTTTCACTGCCTGCATCTTTTGTTTTTTGCCCCTGTCTGTATACCACCAAAAATTGATGACAACAAATAAAACGATGAAGCCAACAGGCAGTTAGTTCCAACTAAAATACTAGATGAAGGTAAAAACAAAACAACTCAACCCTACCATTTTCTCTTCAGCTCACTTGTCTTTTAGCAACATGACTGATTTCCAATGCACTTTTGTCAAACTTTATGTATTTACAAAAATGATTTACTGAAGTGCTTCCATATACATTGGGGTCCCCTCCCATTCACAGCCATCTCCACCAGTGCAGAATGTACCATACCAGTCTCAGCAGGACGATGGTGGGCTTTATACAATGATTCCTACAGCAATGCAAGAGCCACTCAATTACTGCAGCAATGCTAATAACTGCAATATCAACTTTTCTTCTTCCTTTTTTTTTTTTTTTAATCGATCTGCGTGCTCCCAGAGCAGATCTCTGCATCAGGAGACACACGCAGTGGTGCAATGTGCAATGTATGTACACACACACACACATACATACATATACATACATATATAAAATAAGTTTTCACAGTTTCACCACCCCTGGGTGGTCCTAAGGGCTGCCTCACAATCTACACCACAGTTGAAAGTTAATCAATTTATCCAATACATGTGTATGAAGCTGTATTTATGATGCAAGAGGAGCAATGTGTACAAGAGTCCAGTAACAAAGTTTATCTTTGACAACAGTTTATTTGAATACAACCTTTTCCCAGACTGACAACAGTCATTCAACAACAAGGCTGATGTAACATGCTTTGTTTCTCTGATTGGTTGTCTGGCTATCCAGTGGTGTCCAGAAATGGTTTCTTCTACATCTGTTGATACTGACTCCTAGAAATTAATGTTGAATCCAGAGGACGTAGACTATTTTTATCAAAGAGAAAAATAAATAGTCCCTTCACAGTGGCGTGTCCTTGGTAAATGTGTCTTGAGGGGAATCCAACATAAATACTTTAGCCGCACACAATGATCCATTGTGATAAATGAAACAACTTGCAACTGTCCTTAATATATATTGTCCTCACATTTTAAGCAACCCACCCTTGTTTTATGAAGTTTTTAAAGACCAAAAGTAATATGTTCTTTGATCCAATGAATTGGACTTGATCATTGAATTTTAGTAAATGATCAGCTTTGGCTATAGAAAAACCTATGTACAAAACACTACCGATCAAAAGTTTAGAACACCCCAGTTTGTCCACTTTTTTTTTTTTTTTTATATTGCAAAACAGTTCAAGTCCAATGAATAACTCAAAATGGTATAAAGGTAACTTCTGCAAGTTCACTAGTTGACAAAAAAAAGTTAACCAAAACTGAAAAATAATGGACATGAAAATGGAAAATTTGGGTGTTCTAAAATGTTTGACCAGTAGTGTAGGCTACATACACACAAAACAAACCATATAATGTTCAACATTAAATGACTACAAGCAACAAATCAGTATTTATTCTGACCTTCCTTAGAAATAAGAGAGAGACAGTGTTGTATTTGTATCTTAGAGAGACTGAAAAATAAATATACATGTAAAAACCTTTAAATAGGACCCTCCCAGTCTGTGACTTGTGTTGATATGGTAGCTTAATTTAAAGGGAGCAAACAAAGCTACGGTAGTGAAATCTGACGTCTGTTAGGGACACCACAGCTGCTGCTGCTGCTGCTGCTGAAAGGTCTGAGGAGGGGAGAGATCCTGTTGTTTCTTGCTGCTGCTGCTTCTTCCACGGGGATCATGGGAGAAATCCAATTTGGCCCCATTAATCTGGTCTGGACCTGGGTCTCCGGACCTCCAGATACACCAGGGTTAGATCAAAGCCGGAGGAAATCCAGCGTGACAGAGCTACACATTTCCCCCAAGTGACTTCAAAAAGCCTGCAGCAGATAATCCCATTTCAGTGGACACATCACCTTTAGGTGCTGCTCTGAGAGAAACAGCACATATTTTCTTAAAGCTCCATTCCTGAGTCGTGAGTTAGACAGGGATGGTTTGTATAAGGCTGTAAAATAACAATGCGTCATACTTGGGGAATCGGGAACATTTTTTCTTTTTACACCTGTGCGTCATGGAGGTTTGACAATAAACTCCCACTGAAACATTAATCCCAACATTAACGCGCACAAACTGAGAGACACGGTGGCTGATGTGGACTCTATGCCCTCTAAATCTCCATCTGCCGCCACGCCAACAAAGTTTTTTTTTTTTCTTCTTTTTTTTTGGGGTGGGGGGCGGGGGGCACTCATCTGGTCTCGTTGCATCACGACCGAACTGATCCAGGATCTGGATCTGACACCGGGTTGTACAGGATGGAGCCAGATCCCGCAGCCGGGTGGACCGCATCTCCGCGTTGCGGAGACGCAGTCTGGATCGAGGCCAAGGCCGTCTGCTGTCAAACCAGCCTGAACAGATACTCTCAGACATCTCATTTCTTCAGCTCATTCCGGAGACGGCATTCTGCCCACCCCTCGTGTAAAGCAATTTGAACCTGATAGCACATCATCTGCCTATCCCCTCTCTGGGAACCTCTGCTGGACTACTAAGACCGTCTCTGCACATTTTTCTTCCACACAAGCGCTTCGCCGCTGCGCGCAACCTGAGCCGCTTTTGACGCGCAAATCCTCCTGCAGATTTAAAAGACATTTCTAGCGGTTTCACACTTCTCTAATGCTTAATAATTTACTTCCATCCGTGGAAATGCTCCTTCCAGATCCATAAAGGACCAAAGTCTGGTTAATATGAACTTTTTGCCAAGTGGAATATGTTTTTATTTATCTGTTGCAATCTGCTGGATGACGGCCAAGGTCGATGCATCCTGGTGGTAAGTGCTCTTATGTGTGTTCTTACTTCAGTATACATTTAAAAGTCCCCTTCATAGCTTTCATTATTGTTGAATTTAACTTGTAATCATAAAGCTGTGATTTCTTTCTCTTTTTTTTTTCTTTTTTTTTTTTTACAAAAAGCTCATAATTGTCCTAATATTCTGAACTGCAATGAAACCATTAATGAGAGTGTTTAAGTTCCCCCCATGACTTTCATAACTGTATTTTTGCAGCTTCTTGGACACTGGATGTTTGAACAAGATACATTTCAAGACTGAAGTCATCTGATACGATTTAATATCTCTCTATTTGCTGTCTTTCTCCTTAATCGTTAATTAATATTTTCAAAGATTCCATTTCCAAATTTCACGCTTCATACTCTGTGATATTGAGATGTTATTTGAACAGATGATTCATTTTTCTTCTGTTTCAATCAGTCTTTTATGCATCTAAAAGTCATTCTGAGATACATTTCTCAAGAGGACACCTCAGTGCATCTCTTTAAATTACATATTGTCAGATTTTTCTCATTTTTAACCATCACTTTTTTGGGGGGCAGAGTGAGTTCTGTTGCTTCTGTTTGTTTAGGATAATTAATATATTAGAAAAAATGAAAACACTTGTAGTTTTTATCTCTTGCATGTGGTTACTTTGTTTTCTTTTGTTTCTGTTTCTATTTAATTTTTTTTATTTAAAAAAAAGCCATACTTTCCACCTTCTTTGTATAGCTGACCAACTTGAGTTCAGCACTCTGCCTTCTCCCCCTCCTCTCATCCGCAGGTACATGGGCACCCTAGGCTCCCAGGTGATGTGTGACAACATCCCTGGTCTGGTGAACAAGCAGCGCCAACTCTGCCGTCAACACCCGAAAGTGATGCAGGCCATCGGGGCTGGCGTGAAGGACTGGATCTCTGAGTGCCAGCACCAGTTCCGCAACCACCGCTGGAACTGCAACACCACGGCCAGGGACCACAACCTGTTTGGGCGCCTGCTGCTGCGTGGTGAGAAATGGGGTGCTAGTGGGACACTCATTCCACCTAAGACAAAGTAAACTAGTCAAATCTTCTAATTCAGAGGTCAGAAATCATGAACTGAGATATGTTGGACTAAAGGGATGATGTGTAACATCCTGCTTTCTAAGTCGTGGCTTTGAAAAAATGAATGTAACGTGTCATTATGAACAATTTATTCTAAGTATCTGTAAATGTATACATTGCACCCACATAATTACTCTTTGCAAAGTCATGAAGTGTTACTGAATTGTAATGTTCAACTATCATCTTCTACCTAAAGGATGCCTGACTTTTTTATTCAGAAGTTGTAACAATTTTCTCACTGACATGTCATGCTCAAAATAGCAGCGATATAGAGTAAAAGCTTTCCTGGTAGTTTTTCAGGGTCTCCATCACCAGGAACAGACCCGTTAAAAAGGCTGCAAGGAGTCGCTAAGGGCCGAAAAACATTCCTGTGGTAGGGTAGGTCCTCAGAGTGACCCACATAAACTTCTAGAGTGGGGGTGGTGGTGGTGGTGGTGGTTTTGAGTCTGATTGGGTACACTGTGGGCAGGAGATGACGTCATTCAACCGCCTGATAGTAGTCATCTTTTCTCATCCAACACCACCATTATGTATTATACAAACAAGAAAAAGAAACACTACAATCATTTTTAGCATCATTTTAGTTTGTTTTTCTTGTTTTATTTGTTTCTTTCTTTCTCTGACATCATCTTTTCTTTTTTTGGTAGTTGAGAAAGAGTGAAAGCGGTCCTCTACCGCCGCCAAGTGTTTTGGAATGGTAGTTTACATGCAGTTGGACCTGTCACCATGAGTGGACACGCGATGGCTGAAAGGACTGAAGGAGGCTATGATAAAATCCATGCCTACTAGTTTAACCCACTACTGCAAACGCACCTGTGTTATATTTAGGTTTTTGAGCTCATAAGGAATCAGAATTTTATTGTCATTGTAACCAGCATCCTGGTACAATGAAATTAATTTCAGTACAGCCCGTCCAAGAGAACAAATAACAGATAACACAGGGTAGACAGGCGCGGCTGACTGAGGCAGCAGCCAGGTGTCCAGCGCACCTTTTCATAGATAACAAAAATGAGATACATATGGGGAAGGTAGAGGGGGAAAAAAGACCTCTATAGGGCACAGTCTGGGATTACAAAAAACACCTCAGCACAAAAATACAACAAACTCAAACAATTTACGACACAACTCAAAGACTAGCACATGTGGGAGGGCGTGAGGGTCGAGAGAATGGGCGTGTCATAAGGACATAAAATACCCAAATAGTCTTTAGCTTTAAAAAAAAAAAGGGACTTTTTCACAACATGTCCCCTTTAATAGGACTAAATGTGTTACTTATAAGTAAAGTAAATAGAAGGAGGAAGGAGGTTTTATAAATTGGTATAATTATGATAAGATTGCCTCAGTGCCTGTCAGTAACAGAAAACTGGAGACTGGTATACCAGCTGCAGTGTATTCTGGGTTATATTACCAGGTCATTGTCTGCTGCTGGTTTCCAGTTGAAAAGAATCGCTGCGAGATCATGTGTGACAACCGTACGCTGGTAAGTTTGGACTGACAAAGATGTTCAGCTTAATGTGACAAATCTAAACAAGTGGTTGGTCTTTTCAAGTGTTGGGTAAATTTACTGCCACTGAAATGGATAGTTTTCCTCGCAGATATGGTTTTTTTTTTCCTTCTCTTTTTTTTTTTTTTATGGAGGCTGGATCACATTCCACACCTCTTCTCACCTTACAGGCGTACATTAATCACGTCAGTTCAGCCGAGTTTTTCATCAACACCCTGTTGCTCAATTCTTTGTTACAGAAATGTTGTGACAGTTTTTCAGTGGCTGGGGAAAAAATTATCTGTAACTGTTTTGATGACTAAGTTTATAAAAGAGTACATTAAAAAAATGTGCAAGCTTCAAGTGTAAATGTGAGGTTTAGCTGAAATATGACAGATGATTAATAATTGAAAAAAATCAGTGGCAGTTATAAGAGGATTGAAGTAACTGAGCTTTGGCTGACTGTGTTTTTGTTTTCCTTACGTTTACTGATTATTCTCCACTCAGCTCGTTAAAATGAGATATGGCAGAAATTGAGTCTGTTTTACCAAGCAAACATAATCCCTCCACTTAAAAGAGTCGCGTCTGGTCATCAGCAGTGTTTATCCTCCTCAATGATTTGTTGGAGGAGACACATGATTTACTGACAGCTTTAGAAGTCTAGAGAGGATGCAGCCACTTTCTTTTTTCTAAGTGTTATAAAGTTGTAGAATGTCACCAGCAGCATGAGGGATTGAAGTGATTAATGATCAATAAGCAGCATGTCACTATCTGTGGCACATGTGACACGAGCATCTTGTCAAATTAGACATGTGACTTCACATCTCTGCAGCTAAAAACAGTCTGCTTCTCCTGCGAGGACAAGTTGAAACAAGTTGAAACAAATCTCTTTTTCTTTTCCACTGGAGGATCAGGACAGCCTGATGATCCTCTCCCATGCCCTGAGAATTAACCTGCGAGGTGGATCCTTCGACTTAGTCTGTTTCATGTCGGGGGCCTCTAATCAGCCGTGTGGTATTCAGACCTCCCAGACGGGCCCCAAGCGTGTCACACAGCATTACCGCAGCACACCAACACCCCCGTCAGAAGCTCCTTATTGTCAATGTCAGAGGGCTAATGTCTAACAATTACACAGGAGTTTTCCCTCCATGGCGTCGTGTCCTCTCAGCGTTCTCCTCATTAACCTTCTTAGGTACGCTCAACCTGGCTGCTGGACCCAAACACACACATCTCTGCTCATGTGTCCAGTTTGTCGCAGTTTTATTTCTTTGGTTCTGAGGCTAACGCTGCTCCATGGTTGAAGTGCAGGAAAAACCCGAATAATACTTCCAAGAGTGAAATTAGAGATTTTAGAGATTAGAGAGGGAATTATTCAGGGCAATATTTGGAAATACTGTTGGAAAGTAAAGACGTAAACATTAATGCATTGGGGTGTTATTTTGTTGCCTGGCAACATCCTTAATGATGACATCACACGCAGCATAAGTAGGTAACACAGATGCAGTCACTAAATCAGACTTTTATTTCCTCCCAGGCCACAAAAACATTATGGTTAATAATAATAGTAGTAATAACAATAATGATAATAATACATTTTATTTGTAAGGACTTTTCACAACACTCAGTGGTCAAGTTAAAATAAATGTAATACAATAAATAAAATAGTAAAAATAAATAAATAGCTGTAATAAACACTAAATTTATAATAAATACAATAAATAATATTTTTAATAAATTCTTAAAATTATAATAAATAGAATAAAAACAAATATGGTTAGCATCAAGGATCTTCCAGACTATGTAAATACATCTACAATTTAAAATAAAAAATCAAATCATAATTTGATTGACGGACAAATCTTCAATAAAATGTTGCTGCTTTTCAATTTTCTAATCTTTTTTTAATCTTTCCTTGGTTGCTAAGGTTAGCTTAGCTAGCTCTTGTCTGTTGTTGTAAAAGTCGCTGCCCCCCCCAAAAAAGCAAATAAAGCACAAGTTTGTCTCCATTTATGCAGACATTTTACTTCCTATCTCTGATTAAATTACCTGCCCTTATCATGCATCTGTCTTCTCATGAACATTTTTGTTTTAAGTCGATCACTCAAGCACAAAATTATTTAGTAAATGGCTTAACTGGAGAAACTGCCAAACCAACCAGGTAACAAAATCGAGATAAATTATCTAGTTATGGTCCATTTAATTATTGTTACATTTTCTTGTGGGCCTCGAGTTTGACACATCTACTGAAAGTAAATGATATAGATTTAAAAACTCCCATCCTGCAGGTCAGGTAGCCTTTAACCATAACCAGCTGTCAATCAAGAGACTATTCCATTAGTTATGCAAACATCTGTGCCTTTATATCATAAGAGTTCACTCCTCAGTACAGTTGTTAAGTCTAGCTTTGGAGACCAAAACCATGTTTTTGAACCAGGTTGCATATTTCTGCTGGAAGGTTGAATATTTTTAACATGGAGGTCAACAAGTACTTGACTGTTGAGTTTAGGCTTGACTCAGACTAGTTAGCTGGATTTTCAGGAAATGTTGGTGTATTATGTTTAGATGGTTATGAACATTAACAGCTGCAGCACCAAATACAGCACAAACTCCATCTCTCTGGCATTGCTGTGTCATGCTTCTGTAGCAGAGCTCAGATGCAGAAACGCGCCCTTTCCCTGCCTTGGTCTTTGATGTCAGATTTCTCTCTGGTTACGGCACATGTGGAGGGAGATGAGGGCTCTGTATCAGGGCACTGCTGGTAAACATTAGCTTTTTTATCCATCTTGGAAATAGATGAAGCGTTTTTATTTCATGCCTTGCAGCCCGACATGAAAGCCTCTGGCAGGAAAACAACAAACACGAGCTGTACAGGTTGCAGCGGTCGCCAAACATTTGAAAGATGGTTCTGTTTGTCACGCCTTAGTTTTGCCGTCAGCAGGCCTGCATCAGTAAATGAGGAGAAGCATACCAGAATTTTTGTTTTATTCTGGACTTTTGATTTTTCAGTATTTGAAAAAAGAAAAAGATATGGTGGAAAGAGGAGCTAGTGAGTCCTGGTCAGTCTGGTCGATGCCTCTGAGCTGTAAGAACAGACATAAACAATTCACTATTGTGCAATATTTACAACAACAAAAAAATGTAATATTGAGGTAAAAAGTCACAATCTTTCATAGAAATCAAAACATGCAATTCTGCAAAAGTAATTATTTACACTAAAAATTGGGAATTAAAATTTTAAATTTTTTACAACAAAATTGTGATATTGCTAAATCTCCAATTTATTTATTTAAGTATTTTAAGCAAGTTAAGTATTTATCAAATTGTGACTTTAAATGTCAAAGTTTCAATTTTTGTGAAAATTATTTTACGCCAGAAAGTTTTAGCAAGAGTAATAAGTCACAGTTTTGCAATATCTGCAATTTTATGACAAAATCTAATTAAAGTTATACAAAATTAGAAATTTATGACATCAGGTCATAATTTTATGAAAAAAAGTTCAAAATTTCAGAATTTTTTTCTTTTATGTTGTTCTTTGCTTTTTAAAGAAAGAAAATGGTGATTTAAAAAGCAAAAATTCAGAAACAATACAAAGTTCAGAATTTTATAGAGTATACTGTAATTATATATAAATAAGCATCAATTTTCTGAGTGTGAGTGTATGTTGGTGTGTTTCTGAGCACCGACTCCTAAAAATGTCCCTGGCAACATTTATAACTTGAATAAATAATAATCGATGCAGAAACTGATATTTAACAGTTTGTTGAGGAGTGGTTACATTGTTAAATTTATGCACTTTTACAGTCACAACCATGTGGCCCTTGGTGGAATTCAGTTAGACACCCCTAATTTAAGCTATAAAATGGATTTAACTACTTTCATTACACATGTCGCATTTCAAGTCTTTGATGCTTTTCAATACATAAGGTCAGAAGAGCTAAGTCCTGGTACAAAACCAGCATCTGTAAAAAGCTTTGAAGAGCAAACATGGCCATGACATTGTAAAATTCTTAATAAATGCCAAAAGAAGTAACTGAAATGTTAAAAAAAAAGAGGTTATATCAGCTATTGATGAATGACAGCTGTTAATGGAGCCATTATTTCAAATTTTCAACATTAATTTCCATTTATAAGTATAAAGATATTTAAGATCACTGCTGACTGTCCAAAACGTTCTCCAGGAATCTGCATCTTTTTCAGCTGCCCATCATATTGACTCTAGATGTCATACTGTGGTTTTAACAGTTTGCATCAGAATTAAATATCTTTATTTAACTTGATTCAAAGGATGTAAACTCTTCCATAAAATGTTCTCTAGTCGTTTCAATGTCCCTACTATTTTCAGCAATGTTCATGCTCCTCTCCACATGACGTTTGTCCTCTTAGGCAGCAGAGAAGTTGCCTTCGTCTACGCCATCTCCTCAGCTGGAGTGGTCTACACGCTGGCCCGAGCCTGCAGCCAAGGCCAGCTGGACTCCTGCTCCTGCGATCCCACTAAGAAGGGCTCGTCATGGGACGACAAGGGCTCCTTCGACTGGGGAGGCTGCAGTGACCACGTGGAGCATGCTGTACACTTTAGCCAAAGCTTTGTGGACGCCAAAGAGAGGAAGGAGAGGGATGCTCGGGCACTGATGAATCTTCAAAACAACAGAGCCGGCAGGAAGGTGAGCATGGAACGTGCAGGGATCGCTGGAAAGTATCATAACATCTTTACTGCAGACAAACATCCTTCCTTACATTATTCTCCCTCCAGGCTGTGAAGCGTTTTATGACTCTAGAGTGTAAATGTCACGGTGTCAGCGGCTCATGCAGCCTCCGGACCTGCTGGCTGGCCATGGCTGACTTCCGACGCACTGGCGACCACCTGCGGAAGAGGTACAATGGCGCTGTGCAGGTCGCAGTAAACCAGTATGGCACTGGGTTCACTGCTGCTCACGCACACTTAAAGCGCCACAGCAAGAACGACCTGGTCTATCTGGAGGACTCGCCAGACTACTGCATACGGGACCTGCAGTCAGGTAAAAATCCGTGAAGATATTTGGACGCAGCTGTTTCATGAGAAGTTATAAAGCCAACTATTTCAATGAAATAGTCGAAGTGTGTGCTGAAATATAAACAGACCTCCTAAGTGACATGTGTTTCTAGGCAGCAGCATTACCATCAGCAGCTGCAGTGAACCCAACCAGCAGCGTAAATAATTTACACCGTTTCCTTTTTCTCTCACTGACAAATGACAGAACTGGTTTCAGCATGTTTCATCGCAGCTCGTGGGCTCGGCGATCACGCCCCTCTCTGTTTTTGTTGATCAAAGATAAACTTTTTCAACTTTTAAACCTTAGATTTGTGGAGTAACTCGTGACTTATTGTATTGGCCTTTTTTGGGAGGCATGAAAGTGTTTCCATCAGCAGATGCTGAGATTAAACATACAGATACTTTTTAAAACAACATACTACTTTCTCCAGTGAAGAGATTCTCACTGAAAGATCATGTATGTCATCCAGTGAGCCATTCACATTTGCAGGGTTCTGTGACATCACAGTACCACAGTTCAGAGTACAAGTATGCAGATTCCCCAAATACCCATAATTCAGCTTTTTCCTTATCTGTTAACAACAAAATTTCATTAGAAATTACAGTGAATGGAGCTTTTAAGAAAGACACGAGATGATACTATTCTGCCATTATTTTGTCTATGGAGATCTTTTCCTTTCGGCTGTTTCCTTCAGGGGTCGCAACAGCCAGTCATCAATCACCATCCAACCCTATTCTCTGTATCCTCTTCATGTCCTCTTACTCTACATCCATAAATCACCTCTTTGATCACGTCTTTTCCTCTATACCTCCTGCCTAATAGTGTAATTTGTAGACAAATTTAACATATGCATAATTTTACATTGATTTCCTTAAGGTCATCGTTAAAACCTCTGCGTTAAAGCAGTGGATCACTTGAATCCACATGAAGAAGCATTATCCTTTTTTTAATGTATAAATGATGTGGACTTCTCTCTACGCCAGTGCTTCATCAAAGTCTCTTCCAGAAACTGGCTGCAGGACTGAGTGATTCTTTTCAACTTGAAAATTCCATCTAGCTGAACAGTCACTTTGCATTTCATCTCTTAAATCTTTAAAAAAAATCTGTTTTCAATTATTTCTTGAAGCTTCAGCTTTTGGACCTTTCCTTTCTTTTTTACCTTTGATTGACTATTGGACGATTACCAGTTCCTAATTTTTTTATGAACTTTCAAGTCATTTGTAGTATATTTGCATCTTGTTTCTACTCTGTTTTTCTCTTTTCACACAACGTTCAAGCGTCTAGCGGATACAGTTCAGTTATTTCAGAAGTGTTGTGCTCATCTCAAATACGTCCTACATTTCTGATCTGGTCATGAACTTTGGGTCATGACCGAAAGAACACAATCCCGGATACAAGCGGCTGAGATGAGCTTCCTCCGCAGGG
>JBAMYA010075250.1:0-24458 GCA_037176975.1 Arrhamphus sclerolepis | reverse complement strand
TATATATATATAAAAATATGTATATATACATATACGAACATGTTTATATTTATGTATTTTTATAGCTTGTACAGTAGGTGCACTGGGAGTTCAACAAAGTAAAATAACAGCCTTTGCAGCAAAATAATGAAAGGCTTTAGAGCTAAAAATTCACACAGGATATTGTCATAATTTGGTGGATTAAGATAAAAAAAAAAACATATTTAATGTTTGTATTTCATTGTAAAAGCATTATTTTAAAGCTGTCTGTCTACATGTTAGTTTATTTGCATCTCTTTAATTTCTCCAGTTGCCAAGAAATACAAAGAAACAGACTTTCATTAAAGGGTGCGTGGTAGTTCAATTCAGTTTGAATAGATTTAAATTAATTCAGTTGAATTAAAATCAATTCAGTTTGATCCTTTTATTGTCATTGTAATGGGTGGTACAACAAAATTTGCAGTGCAACACTTAAAGGCAAAATACTATACACAGACAAATTCTTTTGAAATGTATGGTAAAATTTTCACATATCCACAGCTATGACCATGAAAAATGGCGCACATTAAGGATAAAAAATAGCGGTCAGAGCTGAAGAAGGATTTCTTCTTTCTATCTCGGTTTGTTTGTTTTGTTTTCCTCAAACCAGTTCAATAGTTACTGTGATGCAGAGGCTCCAGCAGTAGGAAGGGTCAACTGTCTAACAAAGTTCAGTTCAGTGGCCCTTGGGGGGAAAAAAAAAAAAAAAAGAAGCTTTCAGTCTAGAGGTGCAGGGTTTAGTCGCTCTGTAGAGCCTTCCAGATGGCAACAGAGAGATTATCTGGCGAGAAGGATGGGTCACATCTTTCAGTATGTTGGTGTCTGCGGAGGCAACGTGATTCCACAACGTCCTTGAGTGTGGGCAGGGCAAGTCTGATGATTATTCTCACTATCTGGTTTCTTCTTTTAAATTTCAACCACCTTTGCAGTGATGTGATATCAGAGGCAGGTGCGTGAGTGAAAAGCTAAGAATGAGCAAGTAATGTGGAGGGGGGTGGGAGGTGTATCTGTGCAGAAGGACAAAGATAAAACGTTAAGTGATGACTCACAACATAAAAGAAGTCTCTTCAATTAAACTGGACAATGAAGACTTGGCATGAAAATACAGAACAATGGAATAATAATAATAATAATAATAATAATAATAATGATAAAGATAACAGGACTTAATGACAGTGACTTGATGCTATTACTCTTTCATTCCTGCAATAATTGCATTAAATAAAGCATCAAAATGTGCGCTAACCAGAAAATCAGCTGTAAATATAGGTGTATATAAGTGTGTTTTCATATTCAGTATATATTTTCTATATTTGTGCTGAATATATGGAACATAAATGCAGAAAGAGTTCAATTTCTCTGATTCGGCCTTCCATTGGTCAGTGTCAAACAGAAATTCTCCAAATCTAGATAAAAGCAGAAAGGTAATATTTAACAACGCCAAAATAGCTAAATAAAATTGTCGAAGGAGAATAATCTCACTCTGAAATATATTCTAAGGTTATTTTTTTAATTAAACAGATATGGTTTTACATAACTTTGTTATATAGACATCACTCTGCAAAACAATTACGAGGTCAACAAAAGAATACATATCTTGATGTGTATTTTGTCCTCTCCTAAAAGTGAGGAAGCTGAGTACAGCCGGTGTACAGCCTAAACGCTACCTCCTCTTCAGTGCTCAGCTTCATAGAAATGACAGGGAGCCGTTGACTTACATTGTAGTACGCGGCTGGAATCAAGTCAATGACTTTTGCTGGAACGTATTGTCCTTCTATAGCCACGACGCCATTTCATGAAATGGTAACAAATGTCTTTTATTGCCACTGAGTTGGAGAGCTGTAGTTTAAGTGGCTATAAAAAGACAATGTGACTCTGTCTGCTAAGAAATGACTTAAGATTACAAATTCAGGGGCGACGCAGAACTCCCCCACTTCCTTGATCTGGAGAAAATAAGTCCAGAAACAAAATATAATGGTGCCATCTATCATATGAAGCTGTGGCTTTGACTTCTTCTTCTTCTTTTTTTTGATAACTAGCATTCATAAAATAGTCCAGATGATCCAGAAACATTAGAAAATGGTTCTTACTATTTCCTGTCAGAATGATAAAACCTTTTATTTACACTTCTTCTTCTTGCTGCAGACCAAGACTTGGTTAATGGAACCAAAATGCTGCCGTGATTACCTTACCCCCCAATGTAAGGTAAATGGGAAGGGTCCAATCACAACCCAGACATTTAAACTAATCAGACAAAACACTAATCAGCATGCCTGTCAGTTTCCTCATTAGAAGATTGTAGCTGGCCATTTAGACTGCATTAGCAAATCATCAAATCACACCACGGGGACCACGGAAAATTACTGTGATACATGCATTCAACTACATGATGATGAAAGAATATTTACTTCTTAATGGCAATTTGTGTCTCTGAGAGTGCATTTTCCCTTTGTCTTGAATGCCAGGAGGTAATAAGATGAAAGTGTTATTTGTTTTTGAAATGAAAATTAATTGAACATCTCTGAAGTTAATTACATAATACCTCAAATGAAGGCGAGCAGGAATATGTGAACTTTTCTTTACTCTGGTTAATATGGGTTAGTATAAAACGGACCATAAAAGAAAGATTAGCAGTGTCTTAAAGTAGCCCGTGCATGTGCATGCAGCTGTGAATGAGAAGACGCGCGGAAGGTCAAACGTTTCAGCTCTTTTGAAGAAAGTGGTGTCCATTATCTTAAAGGCTGTATTTAGCAGTGACCATTAGACAGCACATAATGCTTATGTTAATGGACGCCTGTCACCTTCCTTTTTGCCTTTTGCCTCATTCTCAACACAGCAGCTTGAACCGCAAAAGCCTCGAGCGAGAAATGTCATCCTGCAAGTCACAAAGTGTGAAACGGGTTTGGAGAGAAAATAGCAGTGATCTGTGAGGAGGAAAAAGGAAGAATGGATGATCTTTTTTCCATATACATATATATATATATATATATATATATATATATATACACACATACATATAAATATATATATATATGAGATGCTGCTGTACAGTTTTTCAGCATTGCTACAAAAAGGTGCTTTTAAGGTTCCAAATATAAAACTATGCTCCATATGATTCAGTGCTAGAAGGATCTTCCTTTTGCATTTTGTGTTTTTTTCGTTCATAATGGTAAAAAACAGAGAGACAAGGTGAAAACAGGAATGACATGCAGCAGAGGTCCAGTCCGCTGGCAGCTGAACAGGTGCTGCAGTGTGTTGCAGCTCATGTGGTACGTGACCCGACCTGACCTGACCTGACCTGACCGCTGTGTTGGGCTGTTTAAAATGTAAGCAGGCACAGCGCAGAGTTACGAAAGCAAAAAGGTCACAGTGCTGCGGCCTCTTTTATGTTGTGTAGTACTTGTGTGTGTGTGTGTGTGGGGGGGGACTGTTTAAGTTTAACTGAGTTTAAGCACACTTAATTGAAGGGGACCCATGAAAAACAGCATTTTCTCTAGAAGTGACTTATCAATTAAAAAATGGACTTGTTTCAAAATATGTTGCATTCCCTGCACCATGGAAGGAGGAAGTTGAATCTATTTTGTTCTTGGTTTTTCCTTGGTTATTAACAGAAAATTCTTGTCAGCAGTTATATAGTTCACTTAAGTTAAAAAAAGAAATGAGTCAATAATGCTCTACCAGTACGTTTTATACTCAAAAGGAAATCCTTCTTCCTGCAGTCATTTTCTTCCGTAGGGTGGAAATTCCATGTTTCTATTTATTATTGATCAGTACACGGTAAGCATGCAGCATCAGAACCTGGCATTACATAAACAAACTCATAAACATCAGTGAAATTTGCACATATAAGCGACAGCTCTGAACTCTAAACTCTGACAGTTTAAAAAAAAAAGAGGAAGTCCTGTGACCTGCCAAGGCTGCATACTGTGTGCTCTGTTTTTTGATAAATACATGCTTTGAAGGTTACCGACTGCATTTTATTTTTCTAATTTATGAAAATGCAAAGCTGTACGGCAGTCTCAAAAGAGGCACACCATGCTGAAGAGAGGGGCAGAGTGGAGAGGAGTGGATGTCAACAATTAAGAGCTTTGAATTCATGCTCATTTCTTATAAATCACCACCCTAATAAAAATCAAGTTTTTCAGGGACGTTAGAAGACATGTCAGAAGTGAAACATCAGACTTCTGGTTCCACTCGTCTTTTTTCGCAGACATACCAGATCAAACATCTGCTGTCTCTGTTCAACCAGCACTTGTGCAGCCAGCTCACTTTTGCAGGACACCAGCTCAGCCGTACAGTTGCTCAGCTGCCAGTGGGCCTTTTTTAACGGCTGTTTGAAGGGCAAACAGAAAGTTATAATACCGGTCACTGGCTGTATTAGACCCGTAAGTGGGTCTTAATAATAGAAAGCAAACCTCGACATCACCTTGGCACACAGCTGCACTGAAGTGTGAATCCAAAACCTGATGAGGTCAGTCTGTCCGCTTTCTAAACCTGCTTCACCCTGTTCTGGGTCGTGCAGGATGAGGGAGGGCAGGGGGGGAGGGGGGGTGTAATCATCAGCCCACCCTGGACTGGTCACCAATCCATCCAAGGACAACTGACTGTAGCATCAGATGTACATGTCTGGTGATGTTTAAGTACAAACAAAACTCCCAAAAGGGACCGATCACGCAAGATTTTACATCTGAGAACTAAATTCCCTAAATTTTGGATCATCACTGTGAAGCATGTATCTGCTGATTTCATCAAAGCAGAAATAAAGAGGCAGCATGTCTGCTGTGAGTGTCTGCTTAGATGAAACGAGACGGAAGTCGATTTCTTCTTGGAACAAGAACTGGCGACATGTCGTTCCCAGCATAGATGCCTTGGAACAAAAATTCATTCTTTGGACCAAAGTGTTCTACTTGAGAGCATTGACAGTCCTCCAATTTAGTTCACGTTCAGCTGCAGAGAGACATTTAATCCAATGAAGCAAATTAATTTACTGCTCTAACAATAAGCACACATTCAAATGATGGTTATTAAAAGCATGTTTTCTAAACCTGGCTGTGATGATAAGAAAAAAAAAGATATTGGTTCTTATGACACATGTTCTTGCTTTCATCAACCACCTCAGCAGATAAAATGAATCAAAAATACACAGTGTGTTCCACAATAATGTACAATTGGACATTTTCATATTTTAAATAAGATTTTCTGGTTAAGGTTCTTGACTAACTAAATAAAACTGCTCCAAAATACATTGTGGACAATGTAGTGGTAAATGTTAATGCAAGTAATATTAGCAATATGGCTCAGTGCACTACCAGCACATACTCAGCATACTGGGACAAATATTTCCTTTAAAGCACCCCCAGAAAAAAAAAGAGAGAGAGAAAACCCTTCTGCACAGATCAGTATCATCAGGTATCATTCCTCTCGACTTCTTAGCTTTGCAACTTGAAACTGACAAAAGACTTTTGATCTGCTTCTTGTTTGCATTTGGATGGATTTTTTAAAAATAATTTCCTGTGTTAAAAAAATGCTCAACAAGATTATTTTTCTATTTAGACAAAGGCAAATTTTCTTGACACAAGGCTTTTTTTGGCTTTTTTTTTTTTTTTTTTAACTTTTTTAGAAATCAGTTTTTGTAATGCACAAGTTGGTGTTGCCTTTTCTCTTCTACATTAAAGCCACAAAACAAGCTTCTCTGTTACAGCGTTTTATAACCAAATGACCATGATATCATCACCTTTGCACATATGTATATATATATACATATATATATATATACATATATATAGTGTTTTCCACTGTTCACTCTATGATGTGCCAAATCAGCTGTAACGATTCTGTCCTTGCATCTCTCGGCAGTTATTTCTGATGTGTATAAATTACAGTGGGGAGCCTGGACGTTGTTGGAAGCAGTTTAACTGCCACTCTCCAACTGGCTATCAGAGGGCTTCGATGAGGGCAGCTCCTATGTTTTTGAAAGTGTCAGCAAACGAGAAAAATGGAAGTCCTCAACACTCTGCACATTCACCCACACATTCACATTCTCTCCCTCATTTTTTTTTGCTCTCTTCTTCATCTCTGTCTCTCTCGTCCCCTCTTCCCTGCATGAATTTCTACTGTAAATCATTATGCACATTGTATGCAAATTGTCCTTGTGTAATCTTCCACCTTGTCCTCTTGCTTTTCATGGAGCTCTTCAACCCTCCAGTTTCTCCTCCTTAGTCACCTCTTCTCAAGCTCTTGTTTGACTTCTCTACTTTGACCTCCCTATCTGAAACTAGCGCGCATGCCTCACCTCACCTCGCCAGTGACATCACAGCCACTTAATGTGCAGAAGCAGCACCTGTCTCCATAATGATCCAGTGCTCACTGCTTGCGTTTGTTTCAGCTCTCCTTTCCCTTTCTCTCTTTTACTGCAGAACTGAGAGGAATTTGCTGATAACACAGCCCTTCAGTTGCCCATTCTCACTCTGATGAAACTTGTAGTGATATACGTGGCCTTGGCCACTGCAGGGGTTTTGTGTGTGTGTATGTGTTTTGTTTTTTTTCCTGAGTCTGCACATTTAAAACACCCAGGAAATGACTACAGATCTAATGCACCAGCTGCCTTATGATGCAGCAGAGAATATTTGTGTGCACTTGCAGACATGTTCTTATGACAATGTGCATTAATAAATCCTTTGACCAACACATCATATGTTTTAAATTTAACATCTTGAGGAGTTAAGTAATTTGGCTGATGCTGCAAAGTGAAGGGGAAAAAAACTGAAATAATGAAAATGCAAGGGCTTGAAAAAGTTACTTAAGGGTCAAACCTGAGTAAATGTATTCAGCCTCATTTCACTGCCGCAGACAGATGTAAACAGAGGCAATTTTGTGTATATTTCGAGAACCCTCTCAGCACAGTCATGACACAGATAGATGCAAATAAGAGAGAAGAGTGAACTGGCAGCTAAACACGCCCCTAAGCAGGACACTAATGAGGACAGGATCCCCATGGGCCGCTTGGATGACACTAAAGACCCTGCTGCTGCTGGCAGCTTTACGGGATACACTGTTCAAGAGACAGTTTTGTACTGCTGCATCGGTTAGCATCTTCGATCCTCTCTACAAGAGGTCCTTGCTTGGGCAATAAAACCACTGGAACATGGAAACAAACAATCTATGTGTGTGTGTGTCTGTGTGTGTCTTTTTTTTCTTTTAATCTAAGAGAGCTGACGACGCTTGCATGAGACCGGTTTGACCACCGAGCCAGATAACAGTCGTGGGAATAAATATAGTCTTTAAAGTTTACAGGCTGCTCTTATGAGATATTTCTTTTTTTTTTTTTTTCCTTTTTTTTTTTTTTTGGCAGAATACTAAACATGCAACAGCAGAACAGCACACAAAATAATCTGTGGAGAATGACAGCATTAATAATTCCAAATTGGTTAAGAATATAACAAATAAAATATATTTTCTAAGTAGGGCATGAATAATTTTCAATTATACAGGTGCTTTTGTTTTTTTCTTAACCAATAATCACCTCTGGCTTTTCCACTCATTTAAAACATTTCCTACAAACACAATTTACTTAAAAAAACAACAACATTATGCTGGCATGGACCTGTGTCAACACTGTAAATGAGACATTGGAAGCTGTTGTATTGAACATGTGTTAGAAAGGAGGTGGAAATGATGAGTAGAGAACTGTTACAATTGCTGTTGCTCTAAACTAAAATCTTGGAGTAAAGGACCTTTGCCAATAACAAATCAAGCACCTCATAAATCAACCTCAGTGTTGCTTTACTTTGGGCAAAATGCAATTGCAAATGTTTGCATATATACAGTTGCATGTGTTTACTTTGTGTATACAGTCCATATAAACTCTGCCTTAGTCCAACATCCAGCAAAAGATTAACCATCAAGGTAGCACTGCAGCAGGAAAGATATTTTACCCATGAAGCACATGGCAAATAAACTAATAAAACTAATAAAAACGAATGAATAACTAATAAAGTCTAACCTTTGTCCAAAGAAGCATCTGGAGAGTTGAAGTCCATCAGACTGCTGATTTCAGTCTTGTAGCAGAGGTCAGTGGCTGCTGGCTTCTGCTTTGGCTGGGTAGAGGGGTCTGAAGAACAACAAAACAAACAAACAAACAAACAAAGAAAACAGAAGAGTTAACCACAGAGATGACAAAAGTGAAATTTAGAAATTCAATATCAGGATAGATGGAATATATGGTTGCAACATAAGGAATCCTTTTTTAAATTACAAATAATTAAAGAACAGTACATTTTTTTGGTTAATTTAGCAGTTTTTATTAACTGTATTTATGACATTCATTAAAAGATTAGGGTGACTGTAAAGACAAAATTCAGAAAAAAAAAGAGAATGTGAAGGGTAAACCTCATGTGATGGCAAAATCTTCATCAGTTAATTATTTTTATCTTTTATGGACAGAAGATACAGGAACAGCACAATCAAAGCTGCAAACTGATCACCGCTACAACACTGAACTTTACGCTTCACTCCAAGCTCCACATTTATTCACCAACGCAGCTACTTTCTGGAGCAAAGCAGCAGCAAATGAAGAAAAGCTTCAGCGCGTGCAGGTGTGCAAACACAAACACTGCTTTGACAGACAGCTGCCCACTCACATAAATATTAGCATTTTTATGGCCAGAGTGATTTGATTTCTGTTCAGGTTCATTGGCTTCAAATATATTGACCAGTTCTTATCAGTGGCACAGAAAGAAAGCATATTGAAGAAAAGGCTTCTGGTCGGTTGCTTAAAAGTCTTTTTTTTTTATGCCAACACACTGATGCTTGAACAATTATAAAGTATCAGAATACAAATTTTAGAAGATTTTCTTTAAAAAAAAATGCAGAATTGCTAAAAAATCATCTGCATTTTCTGCAGTTCCCTCTTGAACCTCTTCTGCTCTCTGGTTTCCTCCTCCTACTCTTCCCATTCCTCCTGCCATCATTCCCCTAACCACTTATTAAGACGCCGTTAATGGCTGAATTATTTGCTGTAATTGAGCGCAGATGTATCTGGAAGCCAAAGTTCTAGGCATTAATTATGGTAGCATTAGTCATTACATTTTTGACATAGCAATTTTAACTGTACAAATCACAGCCTGGCTACTGGCACCATCCTATAGTCGAAGGGAGCTTAAGTTTTTCCTTGATGCAGCCTTTGGTTGAAGGATCAAAGCTGTCAGTGGTGTTTTTTTTTTTTCTTTTTTAAATTAATAATAGTAGAATTCAATGTATGTACCTTTCTGTCAAGTTGAAGCAACTGCAGTTGCCCTCTAGCCTTGTGAAAATGTTTTACCTTTCTTGCGTCAAATGTTTGACGAGCTCCCTCGCAGACATTTAAAAACTTGAGGGAAAGGAGGAGAGCAAGGTGGAATGAATAGAAAGAAGAAAAACAGGACGGTTGCTTGATGATGAAAATGAAGAAAAGCTGGTGTGCAGGGAAAACAGGAAATATGCCTCAGAGCGAACTCAGGTGTGAAACAACGTTTTTGTTTTTCTCAGAATAGGCAAAAAACAAGAAATACCTGGATTTTAATCATGACAAATGTTTGCACCAAGTCACTCATTCTTTGAAATCACTTTTTTTCCACAATATTAGTTAAAATACAATAACAAATTGAAATTCACTGTGCAGATTTGCGCAGCAGTTAACATTCCAGCAGTTAACCAAACGGACCTCTCACACCCCTTAATTCCACCAAGACCTCCAGTACCAAAATCAGACATACACCATACTGGTTTGAGAACAGGACTTAACTGTTCCATACTCTAACGTGACAAACCAAACTGGGCTGTCTGAGGCTTTAGCATCTTTTGAAAGATACCAAAATGTAAGGTCTAGTGAGGCGTGCTTCCTTTAGTTTTCAGCTCAACTGACTTCTGTAGCCAAACCTACAATGTATTGGGCCCTGATACGATAAATAATGAAAATATAATCTCTTTTGTTGTTGTGCCTCATCAGCTGCTCCCTTGAAAGAGACTGATGTGTTCTATAAACCTTTACTCACATTATTGTATAAATCATGTTTGGGGGTGATCTATTAAGGATTTGAGATAAGAGCATCATTTCCTCTGTCTACATTCAGCTTCTCTCTGTTCTTTCCTCATTTCCTTACAAGCCAGCAGGAATAATGACTCACAAAGATAAAAGGCTACACTGTTATCTTACTGTAGATGTTCAAGCACATTGACTTAAGGTGCACAAGCCAGAGAGTGCATATTTGCTGAACTTGTAAAGCAACATATATTAAGACAAAATTAATTTAGTGAGCCAAGATTGAGATTCTTTTTTGCCTTGTCCTGCTCTATTTCAAGCTTTCATCTAATACAAGTTGTCACCTCCAATTTAAGATAAAGAAAAAGGTTTTGGTAAAAAAAGAAAAAAGTTTTTTTTTTTTTAAAGTCAGCACCCAAATATACAAATATATACATAAGCGTTGTCCTCTCTATTTCCCCTCATACTACATCACATTAATGGTTTGTACTTGTGGAATGGTCTACATATTCACAAAAGAGCAAAGGGGATATAATAATCCTGCAAAAATGGACAATAAAGACAACAGCAAAAAATAAAGAAATAATAATAGCTGTATGAAAAACTATATAAATGCTTACAAATGTAGTATTAAAAATGTTCACAAAAATGTGCAAAACATCATAAAAAATGTCCTGTATATTGGCGCAAAGCCGCGCCTGACAGTTTCCAGAATCTGTTAGCATTACATTGTGAACGGTCGAAGAGTTACGGTAATTTGAAAAAAGCATGTAACTTCCTGTTGCTGGCGACAGCTCCAGTTTAGAAGGGTTAACTTATTATTCACTTAAACCAATGTCTGGAGTGAAGCTCAGCAAAACCACGTCAGTCCGCGGTGTTTCCGTCGGTGCAACCTGCAGAGTCAGCAAGTCCATAACTCACTCGGTTCAGCAACCCGGAAAGTCAGCACAGACTCGGCTCTGCTGGCTTTCCAGTTGAGTCCGTCACTCACTGGGTTCAGCTAAATCACCTGAATACGCGGTATTTCTGCCACGCTGCTGTCCACTCTCACTCACTGCATTTGTGCTTAGTGTTAGCAGCCAGAGGACTCGTATAAAAGGTGTTAGTGGAGACATTTGACTGATTCAGTAGGAAGATTTGGATCATTAACATGAGAATCGGCCAGCTCTACCGGTGCCTCAACAACAGTGAGTGGGAGTAGAGACTAGAAGAAAGGGTATGAGTTAACAAAAGTCAAATGAGTTTAAAACGAGCAGAAAAAATATTAAAATAAATGTCTATTGATGGTGGTTCCCGTCGTTACATGGTGGGGGGGCTTTGTTTGTAAAGCTTCATAATTTGGGTAACAACCATCAAACGTCCTAAATTCTCTCTATTACCAGGAGGTAGTTTAATTTATTATTTCACATAAAGCTAGAAGCAAAAGGTAATTGAGCTATGATGAAAAAAAAAAAAAAAAATTGATGATTTGCCCCAGCGATAAAACAACAGCTGGGGTCCTTGTGGCTGTGTTACAATGTAATTATCTTAACCACTACCGGTGCCACCCAGCACAGAAAAAACATAGGTTACAAAAACTGTCAGAGACACTGATTGTAACCGAGTTAAAGTGGATTGCTCCTATGTGAGACCAAGATAAGGCGAGGAGAAGAGGAAGAAGCACATGCGAGAATTTCTTATGAAACCCACCATGTCATACACTTACTGTGATTATAAATATGGACTAATATGTAAAGTCAGCGTGAATTAAGGCACAAAAAAACAAAACAAAACATAATTTCATACAGATGCACCGTGCTCTCCATTAGCAACATTTTCAAGTGAGGATCATTATCACTTGCATAACAAAGTAAATGGAGGAGCTTAAATACTGTCACAGTTGGAGGGAGATGGGATTTGATCTATCTGAGCTATTTAGTTGTGTGTGTGTGTGTGTGGGTGTGTGTGTGTGTGTATATGTATATGTATATATATGTATATACATATCCATTTTGTTGACTACGGGGGGCAAGATGACAGCTTCTGAACAATTAGTTACATGTTCTTTCAGTAAAAACCATGCAGGCCACCCAGCCAGGTGACAGAGTTGATCGGATAGTTTGAATTGGAGCACACTTGTTTATAAGAGATGGCAAGATATTGGCCTCCAGTTGAAGTTGTTGGTTTTTCATAAATAACAACTGGTATATCCCATTAATTTTAAGTATTTATGAAACTATGGAGAACACTTAAAACGTCTGTACTATTACATATCTAAAATTTATATTTAAAAAAGCCTTATTTGAGTTTATACTAAAGGTTAGTTCTTTTTACAGTCAGAAACCACAAGGAAGGATTTCATCATTTTGCTGCCTGGTTGACTCATATTTTTTGGTGGTAGCTTTGAGTGTTTAGGTTGTAGAGTGAGTGAGACAGAAGGTCCAGAGTCACTTGGACGGTCTTCTACCATCCAAGTGACTCTGCATTGGAATGCATGAGCGGTAAAACTGTCTAAACATCCAGTGTTGTAGTTTTGTACTTTTTCTCACAAGTTCCTGCATGACAGGGGTGTTAACATGTCTTTACACAGAGCCTGGTAGACGAGTCATTCAGTAAAGTAAACATTAAAGCTCATAATATTAGATCTCCAGTCAGTTGTTCTTTAGTCCAAGTTAACTGGAGGGTTTACGTAAACATGGAAATGAAAATGTTTAACATATTTCAGTAACATGGAGAAAGAGTGGTGTAGAATATTCTGTCTTTGGTAAAATAATATTGAGCGCCTTAAAAAAAAGGCAATGTTTGATATCAGTTCCTAAAAAATAAATACTTTCAAGATTTATAGTGCAACAATAACCCACTTGCTGTGTGTTTTTAACTTAACTTTAATGTCAGTTAATTTATTTGGATATCTCTGAATAAATCTGTGTCTTCTAGGTCTTCCTGAGCAGTATTATAGTTTAACCTGGTTTCTCAGTCCTGTCCTGGGTCTCCTCTTTACACCTTTGATCGGCTCAGCCAGTGACCGCTGTACTCTGCGATGGGGCCGGAGAAGACCATTCATTCTGGCTCTTTGTTTAGGTGTGCTGCTTGGGGTGGCACTTTTTTTAAATGGCTCATTGATTGGTGAGTAGCAGGTTTCAAAGATCCGTGCTAATTCAATATCATAATCCTTGCAGGTTATTCTAATCTGTTTGTATCTTTGTTTTTCCTTATTCTCTCTCTGTATCTTTTCCAGGCCTTTCCATCGGAGACAGTCCAAACAGCCAGCCAATGGGCATTGTTCTTACTGTCTTGGGTGTGGTGGTGCTGGACTTCTGTGCCGATGCCTCTGAGGGGCCAATCCGTGCTTACCTTCTCGATGTTGCTGACACTGACGAGCAAGACATGGCCCTGAATATTCATGGCCTATCAGCTGGTAAGATTTGCACATATGAATACCCAGACACATGCTATCCAACTATAAGTTGTCTGCATTAGAAAGTCTTTGAAAAATACATACTCAACTGTCAACTGGGTTCTTGCATGCTATTATTTTTATTTTTTTTTGCTATAACCCCAATTCCAATGAAGTTAGGTCGTACGTGAATAAAAACAGAATACAATGATTTGCAAATATTCACTCATTTTAAATTGCAACACGCCTGCAACATGGCTGGGACAGGGTCATGTTTACCACTGTGTTACATCACTTTTCCTTTTAACAACACTCGATAAGCATTTGGTAACTGAGGACACTAATTGTTGAAGCTTTGTCGGTGGAATTCTTTCCCATTCTTGCTTGGTCTACAACTTCAGTTGCTCAGCAGTCCAGGGTGTCTGTTGTCATATTTTGCACTTTGTAATGCACCACACATTTTCAGTGGGAGGCAGGTCTGGACTGCAGGCAGGCCAGTCTAGTACCTGCACTCTTCTACTACGAAGCCACGCTGTAGTAACACATGCAAAATATAGCTTGGCTTTGTATTGCTGACATGAGAAGGGACATCCCTGAAAAAGACGTTGCTTGGATGGCAGCATATGTTGTTCCAAAACCTGTATGTACCTTTCAGCATTAATGGTGCCTTCACAGATGTGTAAGTTAGCCATGCTATGGCCACTAACAGACCCCATGCCATCACACATGCAGGTTTTTGAACTTTGTGCTGATAACAATCCAGATACTCTTTTCTTCTTTGGCCCAGAGGTCATGACATCCATGCTTTCCAAACACAATTTGAAATGTGGGCTTGCCAGACCACGAAGGTTCTTGGAGAGAGCATGGGACCATGTCAGCCCGTGGACGTTGAGAAGGCATTCAGCTGTGTTGAGTGCCTTCTCCAGTGATGACTCAACGAAAAACATTACCAGTTGCCTTGAGTCATTCCTCAGAGAGGAATTCAACTGTTTGCTCAGGGTATCCTGTTGGGGAGTACTTCAGGAGCATAAGGTACTGGGTCCATTGCTAAGGGACCATTTAGTCCCTGTACAAACAGAGTGAGAGTGTGGTCTGCATAGTAACTAATCCAACTAGTAAGTTGGATCCTTTCCATGTGGGAATCGTACTCCAATGGGGCTGTCCTTTGACACTGGTTGTGTTTATAATTTTTATGGACAGAATTTCTAGCTGCAGACTATTTTGTGTAGATGATGCGGTCATATTTGCAACATGCACTGAACTGGTTTGCATTCGAGTGTGAAGTGGCAGGAATGAGAATCAGCACCTCCAAATCTCAGGCCATAGTTCTCTGTTGGGAAAAAGGTGAAATTCTCATTCTGATGAGGTTCTGCCTCAAGTGGAGAAGTTTAAGCCTCTCTGCATGTCTTGTTCGTGAGTGAAAAAGAATGGTCAGGAGACTAAAAGGCATTTCAGTGCAGAGTCTGCAGTCTGTTGTGGTTCATACTCTCACATATGGTTATGAATTGTGGGTAGTGGCAGATGAGGATTGCACATATAATCAGCTGAAATTAGTTTCTTCTAATGGGTTTCAGGACTCTCCTGTAGAGATTGGGTGAGACATTCAGTCATCTGAGTTGTGCAGTTGCTGATTCTTCACATAAAGAGAATTTAGGATGGTTTGGCTGCCAGATTAGGATGCCTCCCTTAATAAGCTATTTGTCCAAACAAAAGTAATAATGGTATGTAAAAACAGGCTAAATAAAACTATAGAAAAAAATTACATGCAAAAACTGAGTGGGACACCTGCAGAAATAAACACGTATCTTTTTCTCCTTATGCTTTCTTGAAGGCCCACAGTTGTCACTGTTAATATCAGGAATTACATTAACTTCTTTGAAGCCATGCATGTTCTTTCAGTCATCTGTTAAAATTTCACACACAGTTTTTGCATTTGTCTTATTTCATCATTTTGAATTTACAATGACAGGATGAAAAGGTTGCCAGTTCAATCCCTGGCTGGTACCAATGATGTGGGCGGGGGGGAGTGCCTGAACAAGCGCTTCCCTACGTCCACATCCATGGATGAGGTGCCCCTGAGCAAGGCACCTGAAACCCCCACCTGCTCCCCGTGTGCCGCACCGTGGCAGCCCACTGCTCTGGGTCTAACAGCCCAGATGGGATAAAAGCAGAGGATGAATTTCCCCACGGGGATTAATTATAGTATATCAAAAAAAAAATCCTAGTTGTTTATTGCTACTTTTTAAAAGGCATGCAAAATTTAATACATGATTCTTTGTGCATTCACAAATCCTCATACAGTCATGAAACCCATATTGACACAACTCTGTAAAAACATTTACTGACAACATTGCAACAATAATAGTCTTTCTGTTTTTCTTCAGGTCTTGGAGGTGCAGTGGGATACATGTTAGGAGGCCTTGATTGGACTGGCACAGCACTGGGCAGAGCATTTAAATCACAGGAGCAGGTTCTCTTCCTGTTTGCAGGAATCATCTTTATTATTTCTGTTACACTGCACATGCTCAGTATTCCTGAGCGACATTTCTCTTCCTTGAACCATCGTACAGACACTGGTGGAGAGTCTACCAGCCAGTTGTCTTTAAAGCCCGTGGGCAACACACCACCCCTTCTAGATGTAATTACAGAGGAGGATGCTTTTGCAGAAGCCCCGTGCAGAGAGGATAAGGAATCAGCTCCTGGGGAAGAGGAAATGGACTTCCTTGCCGTGGACAGAGTGCGGAGTAAAAGTGATTCTGTCTTAGCCATGCCAGATGCTACAATTAAGTTGGATCCCGACCTTGACATAGAACCACAGGTTTTCTTGCCAGACACACAATTTTTACCAGAAATGCACGGCGATCTAGCAGATGCTTTTAAGCCATGTGACCACAGTACTGACTTCTCACCTCCCCCCGGTGAGCCCCCCTCCCTTACTGATGGGATATCAGACTTGGAGCCTGCAAATCCACTTTTACCTGAACAGAAGGATTCATCAAACGGCCAGCCTTCTCTCCCTCTGACCAGCTCTGCTACAGAAGATCCACATCTGAGACAGGTGAGACCAGCTGTCACATTTACGGCAAGTATTTATGTTTAGTTAAAATTATTTTGAGATTGACCACGATTGACGATACATCCATTCACAAAGTAAAGATTTTTTACTTAATTCTTAACTTCTGACTTAATAGGACAGTTAATTTTAATGGATGAGGCATTTCTCTGGTCATTGATTTATACTGTCCCAGCAGGTCAAAGAGACAAATGGTGTCAATGCTGGCTCTCCCTCCTCCAACTATTACCCTGTCATCAAAGGCCATACCAAGTTGGGGAACCGCACTGCCACTTCTGTTTCATCACGGCCTCACCCACCTACCTTCTACAGACAAGTAAAAGTTTTATCTTTTTTTCATCAGTTTTAAAATGAGTTCCTGTAATTGCTATAAATATGTTGCACCATAATTGATTTAGTGAGTTAAAATGCTGATTTTGGACTTTATTCTTTCTTTCTGTAAATTCAGCCCTCTTTCACATTTTCATATCACAACCGAGTTGGATCACAACGCTGTCGAATAAGACGGACAAGACCTTTGGACCCTCGGCCAATCACCACCTCTCGCAGTCTGAATGACCTGCGAGACATCCAGCAGCATTTACGCAGACGAGATTGGCAGTTATCTATCAGCAGTCTGTCATCTGAAGGCTCCAGCAGTGAAGAAGGACCAGACCTGGGTACAACTGTAAAACTGCTTTGGCTATCCATGTTGAAGGTGAAGTGAAATTCTGACGTTCTGACTCCCCTGCTGTTGTACTGTTACAGTATACTGCCTTTCTGAAATTACCAGGAAATGTGTGCTATTGCAGAAGAATAAAGCAGTTTTGTGTGGAATTCAGTCTTTATTTTCACTTCCTAGTCATGACTTCCTGTCTTTATTTCACTCCATCACAGATGCCAAAGCAGCTCTGGAGATTATGTGTGTGCCACCTCCTTACTTGGTTCTCCATTATAGCCGAAGCTGTGTTTTACACAGATTTCATGGGGCAAGTCATTTTCAAAGGAGACCCCAAGGTACATTATTGCACACACAAAAAAATCTTGCCTTTGTTTTTACACATAAACTGACATCATTTCACTTTTTTTATACTAATGAAAAAGTCACATTAAATCAGCGGAAACTTGGCATGCTACATGTTGTTTTTTAAACTAAATGATGGTTGTTCAGTCCTTTTGTCAAGTCTTCAGTAATATAGCTGCAATCTCTTTCTTTTGTTAGGCACCAACTAATTCTACAGAGCTACAAAACTATCACAAAGGAGTGCAGATGGGCTGCTGGGGACTGGTAATCTATGCGGCCACTGCTGCCGTCTGCTCCGGTAAAACAAACTGTTTCTACATTTAGGAACTGGTAGCATTAAAATTAAGTTTTCTCTTCCTTTTCTTTTTCCAAAAACATTTCCAGTAACTGATTTTTTTTTCTGCATCCAGCCATCCTTCAGAAGTCTCTGGATAATTTTGATCTGAGCATTAAAGCCATCTACATTGTTGGAACTCTGGCATTTTCAGTAGGTGAGTTAATGGAAAAAGACAATAAAGGGGATTTTGGGACATTTCATTGTATAGTGATGCTTGAACTTGAGAGAGATCAAATTGAGGTTCCCATATCTAACATGGAGAGAAAAATATTGGAAGAAAAAAAGTGCTGATGTTAATCCAACAGATGCTGTATAGAGCAATTTATGCGAGAATACCCTCCAACATCGCAGGTCCAGAGCTGTTCTGTAATAAGGACTGAGCTCAAATTCCACAAAGGTCGTACAACCCCAGTTTCAATAAAGTTGGGACGTTGTATAAAACGTAAATAAAAACAAAACAAAGATTTGCAATTCCTTTTCAACCTATATTCAATTGAATACACTGCAAAGACAGGATATTTTATGTTCAAACTGAAACTTTTTTTTTTTTTTTGCAAATATTCACCCATTTTGAATTCGATGCCTGCAACATGTTCCAAAAAAGCTGGGATAGGAGCATGTTTACCACTGTGTTACATCACCTTTCCTTTTAACAACACTCAATAAGCGTTTGGGAACTGAGACACTAATTGTTGAAATGTTGTCAGTGGGATTCTTTCTCAGGCCTCAAAAAGATAAATGTTAGTTTCCGATTGGTTGCCAGTTCTAGACATGGGTAGGAAGGGAATTTATTTTATTTTTATTTATTTATTTTTTTCCCATGGGAAATTTGAAAAAAATATTTTATTTTATTTCCTATTTCCTTTCTGTTTACTATATGCATATTAAAATAGTTACATTGTGTAGGCTAATACCTTTTCTTTGTGGTTGAGTCTGACCTGACTCTCGCCATATGAATTTTGTTCCGCCAAGTAGTGGAGCGTTATGTTGAGATGGTGGAATGACATTCGGCTGGGGAGAGTCAGTCGTTCCTCAACTCATCTTTTCTTTTTAGGCTGCGGTAAATGGTTTCATTGCTGGGCATGAAACAAGAAGTCAAGTGCCGACGGATTCCTAGTGTTGGAGGTCGAAGGCAAAGGTTCTTCAGGAAGACAGTGGAAAGAACTATATTTAAATTGAAAAAGGGACACAACCCCACATACAAGCTGCTCACCTGCAACCGCAGAAATGTCTGTCCACTAGTTGCCCCCATCCACTCTCCCACTAGCTGAGACAAACTTACATCTGCACGTTTTTATCTCTTGAAGTACATTATTAAATGTTTTAGAAACAAATTTAACAACTTTCGGAGCCTCCTTGCAAGGGCAGTTCACTGAGACCACACATATGTCCAGCGTCGTCGCCATTGTTTTGTCAGGTGTACAGATCATAGAAAAACAGATGCACGTTTGCAGCGCAGGCGTGGTGAATGATGTTGATTATCATCTCGTGGAAATCGGAATCACATAAACCTTTAGGATAGCCTACTTCAAAACATACACTACTACTTTTCTTTCTTTCTTTTTTTACCGAAGCTTGTAAAATAAATTTGAGCCCCACATTATTTTATTTTATTTAGTTCAATAAAATTATTTGGGTCACACGCAAATCAACAGGGTCTGTCAGGGAACATAAACTTTTAGGCCCCATTCTTGTGTGATTTACAGCTTCAGTTGCTCAGCAGTCCAGGGTCTCTGTTGTCATATTTTGCACTTCGTAATGCACCAAACATTTTCAGTGAGACAGGTCTGGACTGCAGGCAGACCAGTCTAGTTCCTGCACTCTTTCACTACGAAGCCACGCTGTTGTAACACATGCAGAATGTGGCTTGGCATTGTCTTGCTGAAATAAGCAGGGACGTCCCTGAAAAAGACGTTGCTTGGATGGCAGCACATGTTCCTCCAAAACCTGTATGTACCTTTCAGCATTAATGATGCCTTCACACATGTGCAGCTTACCCATGCCATGGGCACTAACAAACCCCCAAACCATCACACATGCTGGCTTTTGAACTTTGCACTGATAGCAATCGGGTTAGTCCTTTTCCTCTTTGGCCTGGAGGACACGACATCCATGATTTCTAAAAACAATTTGAAATGTGGACTCGTCAGACCACAGCACACTTTTCCACTTTGCGCCAGTCCATCTTAGATGAGCTCAGCCCAGAGAAGCCAGCAGCGTTACTGAGTGTTGTTGATATATGGCTTTCGCTTTGCGTGGTAGAGTTTTAACTTGCACTTGTAGATGCAGCAATGAACTGTGTTAACTGACAATGGTGTTCTGAAGAGTTCCTGAGCTCACCTGGTAATATCCTTTACAGAATGATGATGGTTTTTAATGCAGTTTTCTGAGTACTTTCCCAGTTTTTTGTTGCCCCTGTCCCAGCTTTCTTTGGAATGTTTTGCAGGCATCAAATTCAAAATGAGTGAATATTTGAGAAAAAAAAATTATGAGCTTAAACATTAAATATCTTATCTTTGTAGTGTGTTCAATTGAATATAAGTTGAAGAGGATTTGCAGATCATTGTACTCTGTTTTTATTAACATTTTACACAATGTCCCAACTTCATTGAAACTTGGGTTGTGCTATGAAGGATGATGACACAGAGATGAATTTAAATGAAGTTGAAGTTAAATTACATAAAGACTTCACTCTTGCTTTTCTTAGGAACTGGAATCATGGCAATCTTCCCCAATGTTTATGTTGCTATGATTATGATAAGTGGCATGGGCATCATCTCCATGAGCATCTCCTACTGTCCCTACGCGTTACTTGGACAGTACCATGAAATCAAAGAGGTATGATCTAACATCTATCTGTTTTCTCTACCTGTTGGGGGTCTTGAGGTACACATGTTGCACAGTTCACTCATCTATGGAAAATACACAATTAAACTTATGATGAAACTATGGAAGGAAATGCAAAAAAGGTTCTATATTCATTAGTTAATAAAAAAATAAATTAAAAAAATGGTTCAAAATTTCATTACCCGTCACAACTGTCCACACCTAAACATCAGCTCATTTATCACTGCTGGCAAGTGTTTTTCAGCATGTAGCAAATCAGCGAGACATAATACATTTATTTTGACATGAAACAAAGGAATGTCAGACTCACAGGTTTGTGTAGTTGATTTGAAGGCGCTGCTGTAACTTAAAGAGTTGTTATGTTACTGACCTGCTTCCTCATTGAAACTAGGGCCACAACCAATAAATAATTGTATTGATAAGCAGAATCAGTAGTTTTCAAGCAGCATTTTTGACACCTAAGTAGAGGCAATGCAGTCAATAAAAATAAAGAATTATTTGAAAAGTTCACTAGATCCTATTGACCTGTTTCAGTTTAACTCAGCTTATTCTGGACTGAAAGCATGTACTCACACTAAGATTAAATCATTTTAGTCGCAGTTGTAAATGTTTCTCTTGTTTCTTTCCTCAGTACGTTAACCACAGTCCAGCAAACACTCGAAGAGGTTTTGGAATTGACTGTGCTATTTTATCCTGCCAGGTCAGTTTTTCCTCTTTTACTTTTTGGGCCAAACCAAAGTATTCTCTCCGTGCTGTTAAATCTTTACAATAAAGAGTGTCTAAGCAGGAAACAGTAATATTTGTTTGTTTTACTGCTTCCACAGATATTGTTGACTGTTAATTTGACATGGTGATATGAGTTCAGTGTTTTACTTTATTTCCAGGTTTACATCAGCCAGATTTTGGTTGCGTCAGTCCTTGGATCTGTGGTCGATGCGGTTGGCAGTGTACGTGTTATTCCAGTTGCGGCCTCCGGGGGGTCCTTCCTTGGTTTTCTGACCGCCTGGTTTCTTGTCATTTATCCGGATCTGGACGCTGACCCCAGCACCTCGGAACAGGACCAGTGCTTGGATGGTTTACCTGGAGAAGAGGACCAGAATGGAAAAAACACCAGTGATCAAAGACTGACTCTGCTGAACCTCACAGACAGAGATGGCTTGAAGACGACAGAGAATCACTCTGTTGCTTGAGGACGATTGTTGCCCATTAACCAAAAGACACATCATATGAGGATTATACCAAAACTACCTGGTGTGCAGATGTACCTTCTAGAGGAGCAAAGACAAGAGGAGAGGAAACACGGTAGAAAGTTGACATTCCAGCTTTAGAAATCTGGGCAGGGTATATTTATATTTTATGGAGTTGTGTGTTGGATTGACTTGAGGAAACTGTCGGTTTTTGACTGCTCTGTTCGTGCTGCTGCTACCTCGACTTGTACAAGATGATCTTTAGTTGGTTCAACAACTACAAGTAAGCCATCGGAACAGAAAAGGCACATATCAGTTGCTGGATCAAACTGTTAAAGGTTTGGGATTTCAGGTTACTAAAGTAAACATAAGATTAATTGCTAAAACACAAACAGGAAGCACAGAGCACTTTGTCTCACTTCTGAACTGTGTGTCACAGTAAAAAAAAGTGTGGCATTTACCCCCTCTGGTGCTGCAACATTACTGCCTGATGGACAATCATAATGCTGTAGCGGTGTGACTTTTTTTGTACCTCACCTAATTGTTCACTGTATACGGCTGTAAATATTTGTTCCATTTCTTGTTGGAATGTTTTGACATTTTTACCATCATAAGTGCAAGTAATGTAAAGTACAGACAAAACATTATTAGTTTTGTTTTATACAAAGGAGATTTTTACTCACTTTTCTAATCTGGCAACCAGTTATATTGCAGTTTAGTTTTGATACACAAGGAATGTTGTTTTAATAGTCAAGAAATTAGGCCAAGATGGTTTGTTTTTGGCAACAACAGTTAAGTTTCTATATGATGCTACTTTCAGCTATTATTGATATTATCAACCAATTTTAAATTGATGTCTTTCAATGAAAGCTGACTGCTGGTCATGTAAAATTAGCCTCTGAAAGCTCAATTTTTGGATTTCATTGTGATTATATTTGCATCTAAAAAAGCAGTGAAGTCCATGATGAATGTAATTCATGTTAGATTTGTTATGAGCAGATGAGCCGAGGTGGGCTGGTAAAGGGTTTCCTTGGGATAGTTTCCTTTTGTACAAATTTACCTTTTCAAGCTGACCTTTCACCTGTTGTGCAGACGGAGTAACCGTTATCTTCATCAGAAGCATTTCATGCTTTGATATGGTGTCATTTCATAGAGTAGCCCTCAAGACTAATAAAGGCTGGTTTCGTTATGAAATATTATCAACAAGGTGAGATTCTGATCCATAAAGCTGCATGTTGAATTGAGAATGAGGACATATACAGTATACATGAGTCTCGGAAGATCTGTGCAACTTCACATTCCTTCGATTGGGGCATCATAACCATATATAATTTAGAATTTACTCAGGAACTTCTCTGTTGTCAGTTTTGAAATCCAGAAGAGACGATGGAAAAAAAAGTAAAGGTTTCCTAGATTGTAACTGAGAATATCTTATTTTGGGAATGTCAGCAACTTGGTGGCGCTAAACTGTGTATTTAATTACTAATTTACCAACATTAAATGCAGGGATATTTTCTGTCTTTTTCTTAAGCACGTTTTGATAAGTGATTTGAGTACATTGTTAACTTGGGGGGAGGGGGACACTACTTCTGATGCTGTTATAATAGTTTTAGTTCAATTTAATGATCAAGTTTCTTAATGTTTTGAAGATTTCCTTCCCACCACGAAGCTTTTCTGATGTGAGCACTCTTTTTATAGTGCCAAACTACTGTGCTGAAAAAACTATTTTGTAAAACACGCCCTGAGGGGTTGGAAGAGTTTTGTTCAGACTTTTATGACATTCAGTGTTTTGGCTCAACTTGTCAATACCTGGTGTGTCAAGACTTTTTTTTTTTTTCCTTGATGCTGTACAAATTTTTGTAAATTGAATATGCTGTAATTTTGTAGCATTTATTTGAGAGAAAAAAAAAAAGACAATGCAACTTTAATTGATTCTGCATTTTTATTTGATCAACAATCCTTCACACAGGTTAAAAGACATAGGATGACTTTAAAGTTAAAGAGGATCTAAGGTTTGAGGTCATTTCTACTCTGGAATTTATCAGGAAAATGTTTAGATGAGTGACCGTATCCATCTGTTTAGGAAATAAAATGCATCGTAGACTGTGCACACAGAGCAGTAAAACTAAAGTCCAGTATTTTCTGTGACTAGATCTATATATTTGTAAACATAATTAACAAAGCAAAAATATTCCAATAATCTAATGAAATCATTCTTTAATAGCATAAAAACAGTTCCCTCTTTCCAAGTTGAACTCAGTGAAATTTAGAATATAAACATGTCATTATAACCTCGCAAGAACTATTTTTTTTTTTTGTATCTGACAAAAGGGAGCCTGAAGATCTTATATACATTTGAAGAAGACTCAGATGCATCCTTTTCCAGCCATGTTGGCTGTGTTTATGCTTAGACGTGTTCATAATGCTTTAAAATAGTCTAACGTCTCCATCTTCAGGCCAGGATGAGTTATTGCAATCCACTTTATGCAGTTATTCTCTTATAACTCTCATGTGAAACAGGCCACAAAGTCAGCTTTCTTTCATTTACGTAATATCAGGAAAATCAGAAACATCCTGACTCAAGAAGATGCAGAGAAAT